>PVHX01015218.1:0-47595 GCA_004024805.1 Geosciurus inauris
AGAAACCCAGAGAGATGTTTCCCACCATTTCACTTCCCCTCTGCCTGCTCCCTCCTTGAAGAAATACCAGAATTCTGTGATGGGTATTAATGATTGCTCTTTTCCATTCCCTGCTCCCAGCATCTTTTTTTTTTTTTGGTACTGGAGATTGAACTCAGGGGCACTTGACCACTGAGCCACATCCCCAACCCTATTTTGTGTTTTATGTAGAGACAGGGTCCCACTAAGTTGCTTAGCGCCTCACCGTTGCTGAGGCTGGCTTTGAACTTGGGATTCTCCTGTCTCAGCCTCCCTAAGTGCTGGGATTACAGGCTTGAGCTACCAAGCCCGGCTTCCCAGCATCCTTTAACCAAGATTTCTTAAGTCTCCCATTCCTTCCCAGGGCTGCTATTCACTCAGGCCCCTTGTCTGTCCCTCCACTGTCTTCCCTCAGGTTCCTCTTACTATGATAACGTGCGCCCTCTGGCCTATCCTGATTCCGATGCTGTGCTCATCTGCTTCGACATTAGCCGGCCAGAAACACTGGACAGTGTCCTTAAGAAGGTGGGAGACTGGGGAAACAGGGCAGCTAGACTTGAGGGGACTGGACAGTATGGTCCTGAGGAAGAAGTGATGGCTGGGGTTTGGTCATCAGCTGGATAGTGGGTGAAACTCTCCCTCCTCTCAGCTCTCCCCATTCCTCCTACCCTATCCCTTTACAGCTGAAAACAATAGCAGGCAGCTGTGGGGAGAGCAGAGAGAAGTATTTAGGGATTCCCTACCTGCTCTTCACATCTTCTGGGGTTTGGGAGCCCCAGATGAAGGGAATGCGAATGCTGATCCTGGAGCTCAGGATAGCCTGAGGCCTATTCTTCAGGCCCCTATTTCTATGAGAAAAGCCCATGGTGAATGGACTGAAGTCAGCTAGCAGAACCAGTTCCCAGTCAAGGGAGGGTGGGATGGTATGTTCACAAGAGAAAGTATGGGAAAGGGGAGTAAGAATGGGAAGGCTCCAGGCTGGCAGACCCTTCCTGGCCCTTAAAGGCAGAGGAGGGCCCCATTCCCACAGCCCCACTGCAGATCTCTTCACTCTGTCCTTCTCTGACACCTCATTGTGCTGTCAACCTAAGCCCAACATTCCCAGGTCCTTTCTCACATGGGAGAGTACAGAGGGATACCTGGTTTCTGCATGCTGTGAGGAAGGAAGGGCATCCTCCTGGTGTGGAGCAGGGATTCTCCTTATGCCTCCCTTTACCTCTCCATAACTATTTTCTTTTCCCAAATAGTGGCAGGGGGAGACTCAGGAGTTTTGCCCCAATGCCAAGGTTGTGCTAGTTGGCTGTAAACTGGACATGCGGACGGACCTGGCCACACTGAGGGAGCTGTCCAAGCAGAGACTTATCCCTGTTACACATGAGCAGGTGGGACCTTGACCTCTAACCTAATCCTAACCTAGATCTCTCTCCTTGGCCCCTCTTTGGCTCTGATTTGAAAAACCCTACCTGGCTCGTCATTTCGCCCTGGCCTCTGACCTCTCACCCTCGACCTTCCCCAAGCACTGACCTTCAACCTCAGCCCTCAGCATCTATGCCCTTTGTTGAGCCGCAGTCTAAACTCTAGCACTTTCTTCTATGCATTTCTTTTCCAGGGCACTGTGCTGGCCAAGCAGGTGGGGGCCGTGTCCTACGTTGAGTGTTCCTCGCGGTCCTCTGAGCGCAGCGTCAGAGATGTCTTCCATGTGGCCACAGTGGCCTCCCTTGGCCGTGGCCATAGGCAGCTGCGCCGTACTGACTCACGCCGGGGACTGCAGCGGTCCACTCAGCTGTCAGGACGGCCAGACCGGGGGAACGAGGGCGAGATACATAAGGATCGTGCCAAGAGTTGCAACCTCATGTGAGGGGCTGCGGTGGGAGTGTGAGGAAGGGTGGTGAGGGGCACAATTGTTCCCCCGCCTGCACCCAGACTTCCTGACCTCCTGACTGGCTGGGAGGTCAGGACAGGTAGAGTGAGAAGTTTTCCTAGCCAGGAGAGCTGGAGGGCAGAAGGGTGTTACCATTCCCCACATCCTCATCCCTCCTCCTCTTCTCTAGAAGTTGAGGGAGCTAACAGGGTGGGCATCTGGAGCATGAACTGGGATAGGGCAGGTGGGCATTAGGAAAGATGGCATCAAGCAATGACTTTGGTTGAGTCTCTATATAAAGGGTACCTTCCCTCCCTACCCTGGTCCTTATATCCTAGTCCTGGCTTCCTTCTCATTTTATGATCTTTTCTTCTCTCCTCTCACTTCTACAGCTGTTCTCACACATTCTAACCTCCAGGCAACATGCACTACATTTTAAAGCGAGAAGCCCCTCCCCCATTAGCCCACCCGCAGCTAGAGCCCTAGCTCTCCACCTCCCTTCCCCCAACAGTCCCCAAATAAAGCCCATGTCCATGGAAAACGACTGTGGCTTTAGTTTTGTTGCTTTCTCAAAAAACAATCTAATAGTCTCTAGCAGCAAGGAGGGAAAGTTAATCATTGCAGGGGACTTTCTTGTCCATGCCCACTGGTGGAGCAGAGGAAAAGGCCATTGAGTTGAATCAGATGTGTCCTTTTAGGAGCCAGAGGTTGGGGTATGAGATATCTTGGGACTCTTCGTTTCAGTTAATGAGGCAGACAATCCTCAGGCCATTAGGGGTCTTGGAGTGGACTGGTGTGCAATTATTTAGAGTTACTCAGCCCAGTTGGGGCTGCCACTAGCATGGGAGGGGTCCTGCTAAAGTGATGCAGGCCCCTTGCTCACCATCACCCATGGCTTGGAGGCTATTGATGCCTATTGATGGGGTTCGCAGGATAGGGAGGGCATCAAGAGCCTCCAAGTTACATAAGTTGACCCTGTATAAAGTTTCCCCAAAAGTCACTCATTTCATCCTGGAGTCTCCCTAAAGGCAGGGACTCTGTACATTCCATTCTGAGCTCCTTGATGAGTTTAGGGTCACCCCCACACTATCCACTAGAGAAGGAAAACCACTGGAGGAGATGGCCAGAGTACTTGTCAAGAAGGACAGTGCTGGTCTGTTTTCTCAGGAGTCTGGTTTCAGATTGTCCTGTATTCCTTCCCTGGCTCTGGTCCCACTGGTCTCTGCAGTGACATCCTCCCCCAGGAACCATCCCTGACCCTCCCTTCCTCCCCCAGCCCTAAACCCAGCCAATTCTCTCAGACACATTGGGAGAGAACACAGACCTTACCTTCCCATCTGCTAGGATCCTACCTTAATTCACAGTCAGTTCCTCCCTAGGCATTTAGCAAATGCACATGGCACCACCATGGGTCACACACAGGCTTAGGAGACTGAAAGAAGTAGTCTCTGAGCTTCCAGAGGCCAGCCCAGTAGGGAGGAGAGCAACCTTAGGTGTGAAAGTGCCTTGGTGAAGGGAGAGGGATGCTTGTATAAGAACTGGTTGCTGTAGGAGCTCCTTCTCCTGAGCCAGGTCCTGAAGGTTGAAGAGTTTGCCAGGTGGAGAAGGTTGGAAAGACTTTGGGCAGAGGGAACAGTAGGTGCACATGTGGAGAAGAGAATGAATACAGCATGGTGGGGTTCCCATGACAGCAAGAGCAAAAGATGAGCCTGGAGAGGTACATGAGGTGGGTGCACAGCCAAGGGAACCAGGACTTTATTCTGAGGATGTGAGCAGCCACCAAGGATTTCAAGCAGAGAATGATCAGACTTGTTTTTTGGATAGATGGTTATCTGATGAGATGGTGAGGGCTGGGGGATTGGGCTCTGAGGTACAGCATTTAAAAGAGCTCCCCTTTCCCCATGGTAGGCCCCAGACTTAGGAAAGGAAATCTCTACCCACTTCCTGGCTCACTGGACCCTCCTGTTGGACTCCTGTTCTAATTCATCTCAGCCAATTTCAAGGACTCTAGGATAACTTAAAGGGCACTGGACATTGTACTCCATCAACTGAGACCTTGTTAGCGGCTGACTTTGAGAACCTTCTCAAAGACCCCAAGTCCTGAGCTGAGTGAAGGTGCTGGAGACAGCTGGGGCTCTCAGGCCTACTTAGGTGGGTCTCTGTCCCAGAGGACTGGACCCTTCCCCTCACATGGACCAGCCATAACAATCAACTTGGGATTTTTGGCTGGGTCCTTCTCCACTTTGGACTGCTCAGTACAAAGCAGGCTCAAGCCTGCAGCTGCCAAAGTACAGTGTTTGTATCCCCCCCCCTATTCTCTAGCCTCCCTCCCCTGCCATTTGTGCTCAGGGAATGCAAACGCATTTCAATATCCGCCTAAAGCAAACATAATTAGGAAGATAAATCAGTTGGAGGAGCCCCCAAAGTTTAATATATTTCCAGTACCACCCAGAATGGATTTTGGCCCCCTTTTCAGGTCTGGATTGACATGTTTTATTTCCGGGGAGGAGGCTGTACCTCTGGGCTGGGGATCCCAGTGGATGGGAGGAGGGAATGGGCCTCGATCCTCAAAGGCCCCTGATTTCTGGGGAGGGGACCCTATATAGCCACCCCACCCCAGAGGCAGGAGTCAGACTCAGCTTCCTCCTCTGCAGCTGTTTCCCCCACAAATTAGATACCCATTTGAGAAACAATGTAGCCTCATTAATCATTTAATGAAATAAACAACTAATCATGCTGTGATGCAGCCAATGTTTTTTAACCTCAGCAATCAGCCTGCTGGGAGAAGGCGGGGAAGGGAAGGGAAGAGAAGGGGGACTCAGATTAACCTCCACACACTGCAACTGGCAAGGCAGCACCTACCTGAACCTCAGATTTCATACTTAGAAAAGGGGGCTGATCACATCTACTTCATTGTGCTGTTGAAGAAGATTCCAGAGAGGAGAAAGAATGAGAAGAAAGCTCTGACCTTGTGGCAGAGCCTGAGTTGTTATCAACCTTATAACCAAGATAACTGTGCAGATTTGAGGGCTTGAGTTGGGCCTGAGGGAGTGAGGAAAGGCCTCTTAGAGGGAGTGTTTAGTGTGGGGACCTAAAGCTAGAAGAAGATGCAAGTGGCTGTGTCTTGTTACCTGTCCTGGGAGCTGGAGAAAGCTTTAGTCACTCCTCTAAAGGTTGGGGTCCTTTGGTCTCCATCTTCCTGAACTCCTCTCACTATTTTCTCTGAAGAGTCTTAGTGAGGACCCCATGTTGCCAAAGTAACCCTCCCCAGCTATACCAGAACTCCTCCTTTGGGCTGAGAAAGTGGGGAAGGAGTCACATCCCAAAGTCATGTCTTTAATATCCCAGTGGACACCGGGGCCTGGTATTGCTCTCTTCACATACTCTACTGTCTTCCCCAGGAAGGGGTTCAATTCTTTGTTCTAGTAGTTTTCTCTACAACTTTGGCTCCTCTCCTGCCTCTCTCCTTCCAGCCAGGTTCCCAGGTCTCCCTTCATCTCTAGTCAACCCCTTCCTGCTTTCCTCAAGGCTGAGGGTAAGGGTAAGAGAGGGGAGGGTCCAGGTCTGGAAGAGTGGGGTGATTCCTAAGCAGCCATCCCCCAATAGCCAGAGACAAGAGAGTCATGTACACAAGTGCCCCTCCCCCCCAAGAAAATGCCTCTGCTGTTGACTCCTAAATAACAGATGTCTGTCTGCATATTAATGAGATTGGACGAATAATTGGTGAGTTTTTCATTCAGTGTCAGAATGAACCCGGAGGCCTTATGTTCATGCACACAGACACCCACTCACCCCCCCTACCCAACTCTCCTCTTCCCTCAGAGCACAATGAAACAGACCCAGACACTGGCAGCCTTGACCCACAAAGGGGAGGGGCAGATGGGAACAGGGAAGGGGTGTTAGCAGGAGGGAGACCCCCAAGGTCTGTTTATCAGTTTTCTGTCTTGATCACTGCCTCCCTACTGACCCCCCAGGGGTGAAAACTTCCATTTGTGTGCTTTCATCACTCTAGAAAAGGGGCGGGGTGGGGGGGTGGGAGTCAGAGAGTAGGAGAGGGTTTGGGGAAAGGCAGTCGCGCCTAGAGAACACAACAGTGGCCTCCTTAGCAAGGTTGTGCCTCATTTGAGCCCTGGCATCAACAGGCCCCTTACCTTGCCTTAGACCTGTGCTATGGTGTGAGAAGATGGAAGAACAGAGGTTTTTTTTTTTTTTTTTTTTAATTATTTTAGTTGTAGATGGACACAATACCTTTATTTTATTTATTTTTATATGGTGCTGAGGATCGAACCCAGTGCTTCATGCATGTGAGGCAAGCGCTCTACCACTGAGCCACAATCCCAGCCCCAAGAACAGAGGTTTTGAAGTCACTTAACATTTATCAGCTGGGTGCCCTTGCAAAGGTTACTCAACCTCTCTGATCCTCATTCTCCTTGTTTCTAAGAACATCTATCTTGCAAGATTGAAAGGACGCAATGAAATGTGCCACATGCCTGGTTTACAATAGGCCCCAACACACTCTTGTTTTTTCCCCATCTGTCCCCAACAAAACAGATCCAAGACAGTTTCCAAATTGCTGCCTCTCCTGCCAGACCCACCCTTGTTAGGGCAGAGATTAATTAGAAGTTAAGTAATTATCCCGGCTGCCTGGACAAGATACAGACAGAAGCAGGAACAGAGAGATTAGATAGGCAGACATAGTAGAGAGGAAGATGGAAACCAATGCGCAGAATAGGAAAGACCACAGAGATACAGAACCACCAGACAGGAAGAGGAAATGTACTGCAGCAGTAAAGGGGACCTTCGAATCTAGAAGTTCTCTATCAAATGACTGGTTTGGTTTACTCTCCAAGGTTCCCTCTCTCTCCTTGTGTGAGAACAAGAGTCCCAGTGGCCTGGGGAGGGCAGGAGAGGTAGGTGACTGCCCCCTACCCCCACTATGGCCTATCAGTCATTTGTGCTCTGTCTCTTCTCTCCCTTGGTAAATGATCTGCTGCGCCAGCAAACAACTGTCCATTGTGTCCTAATGAGGGACGAGCAGGGAAAACCAATCACTTATGATGCAAATGAGCTGACGGCTGTGGCCTCCACATTCACTGAGTGCCTCTCTTCTGCCCAGAGCCCAGCGCTGCCCCAGGGTGGCCTTTCTCCAGAGCCCCAGTTCCCATCTGGACCTGGTGGAGGAGGGGGAGGCTCAGCCTGGCCCTTGCATTGTTGCTCATTGTCACTCCCTGCAAAGAGCTCTGATCCTCAAAGCCTCAGAGCCACATCCAACGCCCCTGTTTTTTTTCTCTTGTTGTTGTTGTTTTCAATTGAGTGAGGGCTGGAAGTGTAGCTCAGTAGGAGAGCACTTGCCTACCATGCACAAGGCCCTGGGCTTGAACCCTAGCACACACACACACCTCAAAAACTGAGTAACAATTTTTAAAAAGTTTGGGTGCAATGGAGCACATCTGTAATCCCAGTTACTTGGGAAGCTGAGGCAAGATTGCAAGTTTGAGGCCAGCCTGAGCAACTTAGTGAGACCCTGTCTCAAAATAAAAATTGAAAAAAGGGACTAGAGATTGTAGCCCAGTGATTCAGCACTTGCAAGTCACTGGGCACAATCCTCAGTATGGCAAAATAACTAAAAATAAATAAAAATTTGAGTGAAATTTATATCACCTATCACCCATTGTTAAGATATATAATTCAATGGCATTTAGTGCATTCAAAGTGGTATGACCAACACCTCTCTGGATTCAGGTTTTATGACCCTCTGCCCTCTGTGGGACAAAAAAGCTACAGAGGCCTCAGCAGAGTGGAGGAGTAATAGAGGCTGGTGCTGGGGTAAAGGCTGACAAAAGCCCAGAGCTGGCCTGAGGTAAAGAGGATGCTTCTCTGTGTTGTAGGATACCACTAGCTAGGGAAGGTTTGGCCTTCTTTGGTGGGAGGGAGATCACATCCTTGGCCAGCACTGCCCTGAAGCCACATCTTTAGGAAATGAATTTCTGGTAGAATCATTTCCCTCTCAATTTCCCTGGCTTTTTTTTTTTTTTTTTTTTGGTACTGGAGATTGAACTCAGGGGCACTCGACCACTGAGCCACATCTCCAACCCTATTTTGTGTTTTATGTAGAGACAGGGTCTCACTGAGTTGCTTAGCACCTTGCCCTTGCTGAGGCTGGCCTTGAACTCGAGATTCTCCTGTCTCAGCCTCCCTAAGTGCTGGGATTACAGGCTTGCGCCACCGCGCCCAGCTTCCCTGGCATTTTTTTAGATACCAGAGGTAGCTCTGCACACATCCTGGTTTCCATGGCTTTCAGAGCTTCTGTGAGTTTGGGGATGATCCCATCAGCAGGCTTCTCATCTTAGGGCTGTTGGAGGACCCTGAGACAGCCCCCCACAAACCCTGTGTCTCCAGGAAAACCTACCCCTCACCAGGCTTCAAGGACAGGGCTTGCCAAGGGAAGATTTTCTACTCATTTGGCACATGTACTAGCTTATCTGAGTCCTACAGCCTGGGAAGACCCTTCTAAATTGTAACTCAAGTTTCCTTTGCTGATATACACTACTATTCACTTTTATGTGATTTTCAAGAAAAGATAACAAAACATCTGCTTACCTGTGTCTGTTACCTTTGGATTCATTCCTTCTCCCCTCATCTAGGATGTGTGAAATGCTTTAAAAACCTTTCTGGAATTATCTAGTGCCAAATATCACAGCATTGCAAGAAAAAGCTTTCTTTGACCTTCTCCAGCCTCTCCTCCTCTCCAGCTGGAATCCACACTCTTTTTCTCCCAGACATAGCCCAGACATGAGGGCATTTCCATCTGTGCCCTAATGGATAGGGACTCCTGGACTGGTTGTTCCATGTCTGCCATCAACTCATGAACTGATTCTTTGACAAAGCCATGGACCTCAGTTTTATCATCTGTAAAGTGGGGTTAGCAATCCACCACAGTGAGATGATGACTGTGTTAGTGCTTTGAACCTGCCACGGGACTATCATGAACATAATTATTTCCTCAGTGATGGCAGCAGCAGTCTGTCTGCCTTGATTGTCTAGCCTAGAGAAGGTCTAACTGATATGTAGAGGAAGCTGATGTTCTGTCTGGGTGGGTGTTGATTTGATTAATTAAAGAGGTCAGAAGCTGGGCGCCACGGCGCACACCTGTAATCCCAGCACTTTGGGAGGCTGAGACAGGAGAATCACGAGTTCAAAGCCAGCCTCAGCAAGGGCGAGGCGCTAAGCAACTCAGTGAGACCCTGTCTCTACATAAAACACAAAATAGGGCTGGGGATGTGGCTCAGTGGTCGAGTACCCCTGAGTTCAATTCTTGGTACCAAAAAAAAAAAGAGGTCAGGCTTCATGATAGTCAAAAACAAAAACAACAACAAAAAAACCAAAACAGAGGAAATCCATACGAATGGGTTTAGAAGAGGAAGACATTTCGATTCCTTATACATTGTTTTTGGGCTGGCTGCCAAGGCACATGACTGCAATCTCAGTTACTACAGAGACTGAGGTAGAAGGATTACAAATCCAAGGCCAGAATCAGCAATTTAGCGAGGCCCTAAGCAATTTAGTGAAACTGTGTCTCAAAATAAAAAAAATTTTTTAAAAAGGGTTGTGGGGCTGGGATTGTGGCTCAGTGGTAGAGTGCCTGCCTTGCACGTGTGAAGCACTGGGTTCGATCCTCAGTACCACATAAAAATAAATAAAATAAAGATATCGTGTCCATCTACAACTGAAAGAAATATTTTTTTTAAAAAAGGTTTGAGACTTAGCTCAGTAGCAAACCACCGATGGGTTTAATTCCCAGCACCAAAATAAATAAATAAATAAATAATAGTATCAGAGTAAATAATAATATCAGAGTAAACCTAAAAAATGAGTGGGAGGGACTGAAGGGAATTAGCACTCCCAATGACAAAAGTGGCTTTCCAAAAAAAAATTTTTTTTTTGGTACTGGAGATTGAACTCAGGGGCACTCGACCACTGAGCCACATCCCCAGCCCTATTTTGTGTTCTATGTAGAGACAGGGTCTCACTGAATTGCTTAGCGCCTCGCCGTTGCTGAGGCTGGCTTTGAACTCGCGATTCTCCTGTCTCAGCCTCCCAAAGTGCCAGGATTACAGGCTTGTGCCACCACGCCCGGCTGCTTTCCAAAATTTTTGAGGGTGACTCTTGCAGTTGGATAAACCCTTCAACTCATGAAGTCCATTTATTCATCCTTTAACTCATTCCCTTAACAAATACTCATTAGGTGCCTAAACAACCTATCTGCCAAGTAGGGAGCTGGGTTATTATGATAAAGACAAAATGGTTCTAACTTGTTGGTAAGGAATTATCAAGGAATGCATCTCAAAGTAAAACTTCTGGGGGATTCTAAATGGGGATGAAAACCTGGGGAAGGTTTTTGGAAGAGGAGTTTAGGCAGGTATTGATTAGCAGAGATGGCAGATCAGGACTTACACGTAGTAGAAAATACAGTAGAGGCAAAATCTTTTTATCTTTTTTAAAATTTTCTTTCCAGTACAGGCTTGAACACAGTGACACTTTTACCAAGCCCTTTTAATTTTAAGAGAGGGTCTCACTAAGTTGTCCAGGCTGGCCTCAAACTTGTGATCCTTCTGCCTCAGCCTCCTCTTGACTTGTATGGGTTATAGGTGGGTGCCACCACATCTGGAAGTAAGAGTAAATCTATGGGTTGCTACATGTGGAGGCCACCATGCCTAAAAGGGACATTAGGTACTGCATGGAGAGGCTGGGTTTGGGATGGAAGATTGGGTAAATAGAGTCAGAGAAAGGTACCTTAGAGGGCATTTTCATCTCTTCTCCTCTCTTTGGATTAGGTGCTCCTTCCTCCAATTCTGGCAGCTGGGAGTTCTCATACAGTCTTTTTCACTTGGCCAAATCCTAACCTACCCAAGCCTTAAGGCCCAGTTGAGATAGAGTGGGCAAAGTCATTACACAATCCTCAAGGATTTTGTTTGTTTGTTGGTGGTGCTGGGAACTGAACCCCAAAGAACCTCTTACCAGAACTCTGCAAAGGTCTTCTGTGGTTTTGTTGGCTCATCTATTGAATAGCAAGCAACTTCAAAGTTGGAAACGGATCTTTTCACTCATTTCCACAACTAAGTGCATGCATGCGCGCGCACACACACACAGACACACAGAGGCGACCATAGAACCAGGCTCACAGTCTCTACTCAGTGTCATTTGCTGCCTCCAGGTTCCCAGTACAATGCACTGGAAAGAGCAAGGACCTCAGCTTCATTCATATATATGTGTGTGTATATGTGTATACACACACACACACACACGTATTTTTTTTCTTTTTTGGTCTTGAGGATTGAACTCAGGGGTTCTCAACCACTCGGTCACATCTCCAGCCCTACTTTATATTTTATTTAGTGACAGGGTCTCACTGAGTTGCTTAGCACCTTGCTGTTGCTGAGGCTGGCTTTGAACTTGTGATTCTCCTGTCTCAGCCTCCCAAAGTGCTGGGATTATAGGCGTGCGCCACCGCGCCCGACCCTTGCTTGACCTTTTTTTTTGGTACTGGAGATTGAACTGAGGGACATTCGACCACTGAGCCACATCACCAGCCCTATTTTGTGTTTTATGTGGAGACAGGATCTCACTGAGTTGCTTAGCACCTTGCCATTGCTGAGGCTGGCTTTGAACTTGCGATTCTCCTGTCTCAGCCTCTCAAAGTGTTGGGATTACAGGCTTGCGCCACTGCGCCTGGCTCAAATGATAATTATTTTTTAAAAAATTTATTTATTATACTTAGGTATAATAGATAGAATGCATCTTGATTCATTGTACACAGATGGAGCACAACTGTGTACAACTGGAGCACAACTTTTCATTTCTCTGGTTGTACATGATGTAGAATCACATTATATATGCAGTCATACATGAAGCTAGGGCTATGATGTCCATCTCATTCCCCCAACAAATGATAATTATTAATGACTATCATTGCTGTTGCTTCTGTAATCAGATGGTCCACAGAACCCAGGAATGGATTTTCATTTTCCTTTTAAGTTAGTCTTCTTTCCCTCCTATTGACTTCCTTCTGTTTTGTCTTCCTTGGGTCTTTTCCTGTCACCAGTCTAGAGTCTGCTTGCATTTCTCCCTCTGGGTGGGTTTTCTCTGCTCCCCTTGGAGAGCTCAGTTGCTGCTGACTCTCACAGGGCATGGGCTCCCCATGCCTCGGCATCATCAGTCAATAAAGATAAATTACAAAATCATTTGTTTTATTTGTTCCTATTACCTTGAGGGCTGTCTGAAATTGCCTTGCTTTTGAAAGCCACATTTGCATATCTCTATGCTAGAGTCAAAGGCTGCAGCTGTGGTTTCACTGCAATTTAAATATTAATAAAACCTCATAAATCTCTAGCTGTTTTTTTTTTTTAAGTAGTCTGGTCCTTCTGCTCCTAAGTTGCTAATATAATTTAATCTTTGTCCTTTGCTTTGTATTTGCTTAAAGGGCCATTTTAGAGTTAACTGAAGCCAGCTGCTGTAACCTTGTAGATAAGAACCACTTACCATCCCACAGACTATTCTCAACAGGCCCAAGATTCACCTCTCCTGAAGACAAAAAAAGGGACCACAGATAACATTTTATACCAAGTGGCAGTGACTTATATTTAGCCCAAGGTTCTGAGACTCTAGTCTGCTGTAGAATCACAGGTTGCTGGGCCCCATCCCCAGAATTTCTAATTCAGCAGGTCTGGGTGAGGCTGGGGAACTTGCATACTTAACAAGTTACTAGGTGATGCTGTTGCTCACATGGAGGAGCTTGGAGGCCATGCTTTGGGACTGCACTCAATTGCATTTTAAGCTACCATATCATTTTGGGTCTTGGAAACTAGGTTTCCAAAGTTCATGTTCCCAAGTACCAAGGTACCAAAATGTTGGGGAAATGTCCAGATCTTAATTCCTTCCAGCCCTTCAAATCATGGCTTAGACTCTCCTGATCATCCTGATGCACAGGATCAGCACCTTCTATACTTCTCCAACCCCTGCTCTCTGCAGGAGCTGGCTGTTACCAGCTCTCCTTAATTTTCTATTTGCCCAGATTCATTTCTTTAATTTTCTCCTTGTTACAGGCAGATTTATAGGCTGTGAGTGGGAGTGAGGCCTCAGTGAAGTATGGTGAAGAGGTCCCTGGCTCAGCCATTTTACAGCCATTTATAAGTGAGCCCCCACATTCCTTGGGTAGCAGGCTGCATTCTCTCAGGCTTCTTTTGGCAGATCTGCAGTCCCCCCTCACCCTGCTCTTTTCTGCGCCATCTGCTTCTGGGGCTGCCCTTATCAGTTCCTCACAGCCTTTGCAGGATACATTCTGGGCAGCTTGGCTCCTTCCACTCTGACCACCCCAACACTGATTCTTTTCTTTTACTCTTGCATGTTTTTGAGCCGACACTTTGTTGATGATGCTGGTTGCATTTTTTTAGGAAAGAGATAATCTGCTGGAGCTCCTCTCCATCCCCCCCTCCTTGTGCCTGCACAATAATCCTCCTCCTCCTTCCTTTCCAGCTTCTTTGCAGTTCATTTTGTGAAATGAGATAAAAGGCAGTGTAGGAACTAGTTCCCAAATGCTGCTGTGCCCAGAGAAGGCTAGAGATTGTGGGGAGGAAACGTGGAAGGACATCTTAAAGTCAAAAGTCAAAGTAACAAGATTCATTCCAGCATCAGATAGGACTCAAACCAGGCCAGGCATTCTGAGGACAAGGCCAGAAGTAGAATTCTGGGAAAGGTTTTGCAAAGCATGGATCAGATAGGGTATACAGTTGTTAGAAAACCTTGAGAGATAATTATAAAAGACTTAAATGTTTTAGTGAAATCTGCTTTCATCCAGGATTCCTGGAAAGGCAGGAACGTACAAGATGGATGTTGCTTTGTCTATTAACCTATTAGGTGATGGGGGCAACAGACTGAGGCCTTGCTCATCTCCAAGGCTCAGCGAGTTATGACGGGTCCCTGGAAATGGGACACAAGACTGGATCAATTGCACTTCTGCTTGCTTCTCACCTGCCTTTACTGCTAACCCCCAAATCCATCAACTCCCTGGCAGGAAGACAGGGAGCTGGCACTGGTCTAAGGTAGGTCCTGCTGAGGTGAGACTGTACTGGAAGGCTCTGACAACTGAAATATATAGTCAGAAGCTGGCGGGCTGGAAGGGAGTAGAAATGGTAGCCACAATCCAATCCTATAAGTCCCTTTGCTTGACATGGGGTTGCTTTTACTGCTTCCCATCATGGCCCTCAAAGGAAGCAAGTGCCAATTCCCTGTAAAACCTGCTCCTCTCCTAAAATTCCCTCATGACTTGAACCAATGTCTTCTGTCTTGGGATCATGACTAATGCAGGGGGAAAGCTGAATGATGGGATGGAAAGGCAGGTTCAGATCTCCATACAATCATTTACTAGCTATGTGAACTTTTGAGCAACATCTTATAAATAAGGAACTTGAACCTCAGTTCCCATTTTTCAAAAGAGGTGATAAATACCCACTTCACAGGGTTGTGATGAGGACTAACAGATAAAATGTAATAATTGCAGTTAGTTCCATTTTCTTTCTTTCCTCACCCTCCACAAATATAGCAGTACTGAATTGTGTGATGAATTTATTTTATTTGCCTCAAAGAGGATTCCAATCTCTGAACAGTGTAAGGGCCAGGAAATGATGCTCAGCGTGTTAACTGTGGATTAAGCATGTTAAATAGAAGTGGTAGGCAGAATTCTAAAGATGTCTTCTCTAAATTGCTGTCTCCTGGTTATTTCATCAAACACTCACCTAGATAATGCTGTGAAGGGGCTTTGTAGCTACTAAAGTAATGGACATCAAGACAGAGATCACCCTGGATTACCTAGTGGGTGCCAACTTAATCACGCAAGCCTTTAAAAACAGAACAGTCTTCAGCAGGAGTTAGAAACATGCAGTAGTCAAACCTATAGTATGACTTGCTTAGCCAAGGCTGGTTTTGAAGATGGAGGAAGGTGGTCATGAGCCTAGGAATATGGGTGGTCTCCAAAAGCTGAGAATGACCGTTGGTCAACAGTCAGCAAGGTAATAAGGACCTCAGTTCTGCAGCCACAAGGAACAATTTGGCCAACAACATGAATGAGCAGACTCACCCCAGAGCCTCTAGGAAGGAACAATGCCCTGCCAACACCTTGGTTTGGGATTGAACCAAGAGACTCATACATGTTAAACTTGTTCTCTGTCACTAAGCTACACCTCCAGCCTTCTGACCTAGAGAACTGTGAAATAATAAGCAGAGGTTGTGCTGATGCAGTGGCACGTGCCTGTATATCCAGTTACTTGGGAGGTTGAAGCAAGAGGATCACAAGTTCAAGGTCAGCCTTGGCAACTCAGTGAGACCCTGTCTTAACACACACACACACACACACACACACGCTTGTGTGCACACACAGATATTTTTGTAAGCTACTGCATTTGTGACAATTTCTTATGGCAGCAATAGAAAATACAAAAGGCCCTTTAGCTGCCCCAAGAGGCTGAAGAAGTGAAAAGACTGAGCAAGTCTGCAGGTATAAGCCCCAAGAACATTCTTGGTGTTTGCTACCAAGTTTATTTGCAGTGTTAACAGCAGAATATTTACAAAACATATTTTGTACAATCAAGTCTGCACTGCCCTTGCACACTGCGGGGCAAGGAGAGACCTAGTCCTTCCAATACCATAAACGGTTTTGGATGATAAGTATGTGAAAAACGCTTTCTCTTCCTTCAGCAACCAAAAGTATATATGAAGTTGTATGGTTCAGCAATAGGGAGCAAAGGGAAAAAATTACCTTAAAGAAAGCAACAGCTCCTTTCCTGGTGAGATCCGTCATTTTGTAGACATGAAATATTCATATCAAAGACCTTATATTTCAAGAGGAATGGACTGTATACTGGAGCAATAACAATAAACATTTTTTATTGCTAATCAGGAATTAGAGAACTCACTCTGAACATTGGTTCTTGAAAATATTGTTTCAGAGCATATTCTTTATCAATCTAGCAACTTATACTCTACACTTTTGGAGATCTCCTCTAACTAACTCTAAAATTTCATATTCATATTCATGATCTGCCTCTGAATTTCTTCCCCAATGCTCCACTCCAACATTCAATAGCTGCTCAAGGACTGTTCTGATTTTAAGTTGTATCACAGATCCCAAGTACTCTCCTTCCACTAAAGGGCCTGACTCTTAGCCTTTATGAACACAGAGTTTTAGAGACACAAACTTGGGGGAGACCAGCTATTCTCCTGAGGCCAAGCCACTATATGTCTCCAGCCCTAAGTCAACAAGTTCAGTACCAGGAACAGGCTGATAAAAAAATCAATCAGTATCCTGCTTAACTGGTGGAATGTAAATGATTTTAAATTCTTCTCAGGTGAAAAACTGCTACAATTTTGTGCTCATGGCAGATTTCAAAGGGACACTTGAAGCAGAAAATCTTTAGGGACCCTCACATAGCCAAAAGTTCTTTCAGGCTGATGTACATAAGTATTTAGTACCTGGGACTGTGGAAAGATTCAAGAGTAAGAGGAGCTCCTTGAGCCTAAGGTAGAAAGGCCATTTCTTAAGCTCATCTTTGGGGTCCTGTGGTTCTAGAAACATGGTTGCCTGCAGTCAGCAGTGGCTGGGTGGGATCTGTGGTATCAGGTAGGTATCCAGCTCCTGGCATTGGTAGAGGGCTACACTGTCCAACACCCACTCTCGGGTCACCACAGGTGCCTTACACATCTGTCCAATCGCTGTGGACAGAACACAAGCAGATTAGTGTCAATTTGTTGTCTCAGAACAGATTCTAACCAATCTACTCTGGGGACCTAGCTATGCAAGTTTTTAGGGTTAATCATGTAGGAGTCAAATTGTTGCACATAAGCAATGCTTCAGGACATACATCCTTGTTCAGAAACCTGAGGAGTGACTGCTGGTAAAAGCCAGCCTCTGGCAACTGTATTAGCATGAGCTACAATCTGGTAAAGGAAAAGCCACCAGAAAGAGCAAAATAGCATTGTACTTTAAAGATTAGAAAAATGTCTTTTGCTTTAATTTTATTTATTTATTTATTCATGTACTGGAGATAGAACCCAGAAGTGCATGTAGCTCACCACTGAGCTACATTCCCAGATCTTTAATTTTTTTGGGTGGGGGAGTTACTAGGGATTGAACTCAGGGGCACTCAACCACTGAGCCACATCCTCAGCCCTATTTTGTGTTTTATATAGAGACAGGGTCTCACTGAGTTGCTTAGCACCTGACCACTGCTGAGGCTGGTTTTGAACTCACGATTTTCTTGTGTCAGCCTCCCAAAGTGCTGGGATTATAAGGTGTGCGCCACCATACCTGGCTGAATTTTTTTTTTTTTTTTTTTTTTTTGTGGTACTGGGGATTGAACTCAGGGGCACTCGACCACTGAGCCACATCACCAGCCCTATTTTGTGTTTTATGTAGAGACAAGGTCTCACTGAGTTGCTTAGTGCCTTGCCGTTGCTGAGGCTGGTTTTGAACTCGCGATTCTCCTGTCTCAGCCTCCCTAAGTGCTGGGATTACAGGCTTGCGCCACCGCGCCCGGCGCTGGCTAAATTTAAAAAAAAAACTTTGAGATATGGCCTCACTAAATTGTTGAGGCAGGCCTCAAACTTGTGATCTTCCTGTCTCAGTTTCCTGAATCACTAGGATTAAAGGTATGTGCTACCATCTGACATGATGTGGAAAAATATCTTAAGTAAAAAAACAAAATATATAATGAACATGATCAGATTTGTGTGAAGTATATACATGTACACTTGCCTGAGAGAATTTTGTGGTGATCATCTTTCAAGTGCTAGGTTATTGCAATTATTTTGTTTTTGTGCTAGATTATGTTTTCTGTGATAGACATTCATATTTAACTCTCCCACCCTTCAACACCAGGCCCAGAGGTGTATGCCTGTAACCCCAGCAACACAGGAGGCTCACACAGGAGGATTACAAGTTCAAGGCCAGCTTGGGCAAAGTAGTGAGACACCTGTCTCAAAATAACAATGCCCCTCCTCCCCAAGGCCCCTGCACCTTATGCAAAAAGTTCATGCATTACTTTTTTTCTTAAAACTTTTTTTAAGTTGTAGATGGACACAATAATACTTGTATTTAATTAATTTATTTTTATGTGGTGCTGAGGATCCAACCCAGTGCCTCACGCATGCTAGGCAAGCACTCTACCACTGAGCTACAACCCAGCCCCTACTTTTCTAAGCTCTACCACTGAGTTACAACCCAGACTCTACTTTTCTAATATAAAACTAAACAAGAACAATGTTAAAAAGACATTTATTTATTTGCAGTACTGGGGATTTGAAACCAGTGCTTAATTAAAAATTAAAAAATTAAAAAGTGCTCTACCACTGAACTATGTCCCCAGCCCTTTTATTTTTTATTTTGAGACACGGTCTTGCTAAATTGCTGAGGCTGGCTTTGAACTTATGGTCTTCCTGCCTCAGCCTCTCAAGTCATTGGGATTACAGGCATGAGCCACCACACTTGGCTAAAAAGACATTTTAACTATCCATTCTTTCAATAAACATTTAAAATGTGTTGAGAACTATGCTACTCAAGTACCAGGTGATAAGTGGTGAACCAAACCCATCCAACAGAACCCCATATGACATAGGAGCATGCAGACACCTTACCGTGGAAGCCATTGTCCTCTGTCCAAGCATCCGGCTGCACAACCACAACTGGCTGAGTATCCTGCATCCCCAAGAAGAAAAAAGTATTGGGGGTGTCAGATCAGGGCTTTTGGAATAGTCACATCACCATTTTTTTTCTTTTGTCTTGGTACTAGGGATTGAACTGATGGGCGCTTAACCACTGAGCCACATCCCCAGTCCTTTTTATTTTTTGAGATAGGGTCTTGCCAAGTTGCTGAGGCTGGCCTTGTGATCCTCCTGCCTCATCTCCTGAGCTGCCGGGATCACAGATGTATGCTACCACTGCCACTTCACCATTTCTTGATTTCTGAAGCAGAATACATTGGAGACTGCCACAGAAAAGAGAGGGAAAGGCACATGGTAAGAAGGGGAGGAAAGACACTTCCTCTCAGTGTATTATTAAATACTCATAGTTCCCAAGTTCTTACTTGGGGCTCACAGATACAGTCTTTTGGCACAGGCGCATGGTCAGAGAAGGCTCCTGAGGCTACATTTTGGGAAATTACCAAATTCCAGGTACCAGGCTTGCTCAATTGCAACACAGAATACTGTGTCCTCCTCCTGACAGGGTAACAAATACTTACTGTGCCAAGGGTGAGTGACGAAATTTCCTTCACCACAGAAGCTCCACACAGTTGCACCATCCACTCCAGTTGATCTAAACAGGGCAGTCAGACCTAAAATTACCATGGTGATCGGCATATATAACCCCATACCACATATCCCTGGAGGAAGGCTTACACAAGACTTCTTAGTGGGAGAGTTCCTGTCTCTGCCCCAAAGAACAAAAAGGCTGTAAGGATTCTAAGTCAATTTGCCACCAATATGCTGCCATCTACTCTGGCTATCCATTTCCATAATGCCACTTGGTAGATAAGGCTTTATAATTTTTCAAAAAAAAAAAAAAATGCTTTGAAAGAAAAAAAAAAATCCAAGACCTAATTTCCATTAATTTGCTAAATTGCAAGCTAAGACACTGTGAAAAAACATCCACCTTCCTTCCCTTTCTGCATCCTAATTCTGTGTTGGTAATTGATAATCACGGCCACAGAGAATACCATACTTGATGGTAATTACTGTAAATGTCAAGAGACAGGAAGACAATTCATCTAGTGGAAAAAATATACATCATCCCGGTCAGGGACTCAGTGTATCAGTGGGGAAAGGCTACTTGCTGAGTTGGAATTAACAGACTCAGGGGAACAGAAGTTAGAAGAGATTGCAGAGATGTTCCACTTTCACCTGGAGAATCAGTAAAACCAATGGTTGTCTGCTGGGTACCTTTGAACATGCTTTGCACATGTCATCCACAGATGAGCTCTTCTGCATCAGTTCATTTCTGAGAACTGTTGAAATGCTCCTCCCTGTCTCACTGAACTAAAGCTCATTCACTCACTCAAAAAATGATACCTGTTAGAGATACCTGCTTTTCACTATACCAAAGTAAAAAAACATGAAGAAATTCTTGAATGAACACTTGATAATTTTCTTAAAAATTCAAGCAATGATCAGTAGAAGGAAGCAAAATTATATTGCCAGTCTCCCTTGTAGCCACTCATCTGCCAGTAACTAAACACTAAAGGTTTCTTCTCATGAGCAAGAAGATCTGAGCTCCTAGGGCAGAAGTAGGGCATAGGAAGCAGAAGTGAGTAGCCTTTGTTTTTTTTTGTACCAGGGATTGAACTCAGGGGCACTCAACCACTGAGCCACATCCCAGCCCTATTTTGTGTTTTATGTAGAGACAGGGTCTCACTGAGTTGCTTAGCACCTTGCCATTGCTGAGGCTGGCTGTGAACTCGCGATTCTCCTGTCTCAGCCGCCCTAAGTGCTGGGATTACAGGCTTGAGCCACCGCGCCCAGCTCCTATTTTGTGTTTTATTTAGAGATATGGTCTCACTGAGTTGCTTAGTGCCTCACTGTTGCTTAGGCTGGCTTTGAACTCACGATTCTCCTGTCTCAGCCTCCCTAAGTGCTGGGATTACAGGTGTGCGCCACCGCGCCCAGCTAGTAGCCTTTGTTTTGAAAAGAAAGAACAAAATCTATATATACACAAGGGCCTTACTGTCATAGAATACCAGAGTTGAACCCCACAGCAGTCCTAATCATCACATTCAATGTCAAATGTAATTAGAAATTATTCATCAAGAGTCTGCCCCTGCTCTGGGCCTGTGCATGGCCCCAGACCCACAGGGCTTATGCAACTGCTGTGCTTTCTTCTCTGTATTAAATGAAGATGGCTTAGGAAGAGTAGAACTCTTTATTTATTGACATTTACAAGCCCAAAGTATCTTCTTCCTAATTTATTATCCCTACCTCTTTCTTAGTCCAAATGGGCACTAACAGCAACTCTACTCCATCTGTGTCCTAAATCCTAACTTCTCGCTACCGTCATGCTCTTGAGCATAAGGGCATAGGCCTAGCTTTTTGCCCTAAGATGACATTTAGGGGCTCTTTTGCTTGGACCAGGACAAAGAGAATAAATTCCAGAATATCTCAACGACCTGAAGGACTCCCATAGTGTGATCTTGACTGTAGTATTCCACTATGTAAGAAAGAGGCTGGAGCTGGAGCTCTGTATTTCTTCTAAGCTCTCACCTGTGGGCATGTTGGTAAAAGGCCCATAGCAACAGATTTCTAGGCCTCTGAAGATCTGCAAGGAGAGAAAGAGGGACAAGGGATTGAGTGAAACATGGTTATAACTGAGTATGGTTTTTATAAAAAATAAAGTGTCTCAAAAAAGAAGTTTCCTGTATTACTTATTTCTCCATTTTTGTGAGGTGATACTGGGGATCAAACTCAGGACCTTGTGCATGCTAGACAATTGTTCTACCACTGAGTTATATCCCTGACCCTTATTTTGACACAGGATCTGTAACTTGTGATCCTCTTGCTTTAGCCTCCCAAGTACCTAGGATTACAGACACGTGACATCATGCCTGGCCTGGTCCCATATATTTATATATATATATTTAAAAATTATTTCTTGTTTTTAGATATACATATAGTAGAGCATATTACTTCTTCATATTTAATAAGACCTGGATGGCAACAGATTCAAAGCTATTGGTTGAAGTTTGATATTTATCCAGAGTGGCACAGCACTAACCATGAGACCAGTCAGCAAAGCGGTCTATGTTTATGTTTACATGCTCCTTTTCTCCTGACTTTCTTCTAATTCCCAAATATTTCTTCCTCCCTTACTTTCCTCTGAGAATGGGCATTGTATATTAGGTAGTCTACACAGTTCTTTTTTTTGTTTTTGGTACCAGGGATTGAACTCGGGGGCACTAGACCACTGAGCCACATCCCCAGCTCTATTTTTTGTTTTATTTAGAGACAGGGTCTCACTGAGTTGCTCAGTGCCTCACCATTGCTGAGGCTGGCTTTCAACTCATGATCCTCCAGCTTCAGCCTCCCAAGTTGTTAGGATTACCTGGCTATACACAGTTCTTAATCTGGAAGTGAGAACTGGTTTTATGTCTCCTCACTGAGCTGGTCAGACTGCTTGGTTTTCTGAAGACAGATCACACACTTCTCCTAGGGGTACTCTTGCAAGTGTTTGGCAGTACTAACCAAAGAACTTTCAGTGATACTGGAAATGTTCTATATCTGTACTAGTAAGGTAGCCACAAGTCATATGTGATTGTTAAGCATTTAAAATGTGGTTGGGGTGAGTGAGCACCTGAATTTCATATTTCAGGTTTTTTTTTTTTGGTACAAGGGATTGAACTCAGGAGTACTTGACCACTGAGCCACATCCCCAGCCCTATTTTGTTTTATTTAGAGACAGGGTCTCACTGAGTTGCTCAGCTGAGTTGCTTTGCTGAGGCTGGCTTTGAACTCGTGATCTCCTGCCTAAGCCTCCCAAGCTGCTGGATTTATAGGTGTGCATCACCATGTTCAGCTTCATATTTCAGTTTTAATTTGAACAGTTCTATGTGGTTGGTGGAAACTACTTTGGACAATGAAAATTCATTGGCATAGGTTCTTAGAAAAGGACTTGGGTATTGTTTAGAAGAAACCTTGAGTTTGGCATGTGAGAGGCTCCAAGTTTGATTCTCAGCACTGCACCAAAAAAAAAAGAAAAAAGAATTCAGGTCTTCTTGCATGCTAGGCAAGTGCCCTCACCCCTGTGTGTGAGTGTGTGTATTTGTATACATATATATGTACATATATTTTTTTGAGACAGGGGTCTCACTATGTTGCCCAGGATGTTCACAAAACCTTGGGCTCAAGTGATCTTCAGCCTCAGCCTGCCCAGTTGCTGGGACTACAGAAGCATGCCACTGTGCCCAACAAGTGGATATTTTTTTAATATATTATTCTGGACAACTCTCATTGTCTTGATCTTCTTCCTACTTCCCATTCAACTAAAAAGAAAATTGCCTAGGCCTCAAATTTACCTGGCCTCTAAGAGACAAGGATAGAGAAAAATCAGGAAGTTAAAAACAAAGCAATGTGTCCCCCTCCCCCTATACACACACTATATAGTCAGAGGGAAAAGAAAAGAAAGCCTGACAAGTCTGTTTGTTTTAAGTGACAGCTTCCATCTGTACCATTCTTCCTGGCCGCATGAATAAAATGCATCCCCAACTTGTTGATAGGACCTAGATGCTCATAATGCTAAGAGTTCTCCTCAGGCAGCCAGTTAGAACCAAATATTACCATGAAAAGTACAAGTGATTAGGAATTTTTACATCCAGGCTGACACTGATGAGAATGTCTAGTTATGAGATAAGGAATTTGAAGCTTTACCTCTACAAATACATTTCTCTTCTAGAGGAAAATACTAGATGACATTTAGTATCTTCAGAATGTCATTACTTTGTCTGGGTGCTCCCCCCACCCCCAGTGGCATCAGGGGCAATCTACCACTGAGTACATTCCATCCCTTTTTGAGACAAGGTCTTGCTAACTTGCCTAGGCTGGTCTAGAATTTGGGATCCTCCTGCCACCTGAGTCATTGGGATTACAGGCATGAACCACCAAGCCCAGCAATGGCATCCTGAATGCAGGAAAATTCTCAAAGCTCTGGAATTTCCTTTGAAGGTGGGAGGAATCTGGTGCTAATTCTGCCTTGAATCAAATGGAGTAAAAACAAACTCTCACAGAGCTTCCCCTGGGTGGAAGGCAGAAGCAGAAGTAGGGCAAGTGCTTTTCTTAGCATCTGCAACAGTAAATTGATAGGCTCAGAGGGTGAGGATGGGCTGATCCCAAGGGTTGAAAACTCCGGGCTTGACTTATGATTGTCTCCCAAAGCAGTTTTTCTTAGAAAACTCTCTCTACTAGTTCTCGCTTAAGTTTGTAAAGGACAGAAGATGCTCCTAATAGGAATGTTCTGAAATGCCCTGTGGCATTTTTTTCCTTGAGAAAATTAGAAAAGAACACCAGGAATACTAGCTTTTAGTCAGGAACCTGAGAAAGCAGCTAGCTCAGGCCTGACAGACAAGTGTGAGATCTTGCTTGAACTTCTCTCTAAGAGGATACAGTTCTGGCCATATCATCTGCTACAAGATTATCTGGGGAAAGCCACTGAGTCCCCCTCAGCCTCATTTGCAAAATTGTTTGAATAATCTATTTTTCTCCTCTATGAAACCTTCTAAAACTTTCCAAGAAGACTTGGTATTGTTGAGAGTTAGACCTGGAGCTAGGACAGGGTTCAATTTCTAGTCTTATTACATACTAGTTTTGTGACCTTGGGCCACTTAAACTCTCTAAGCTTTTCTCATAGGTAAAAATAGTACATATTTCATAAGGTGGTTGTAAAATTGTTAGTCAAAATATGGCTGAGGATTTAGAGCATTCCCTGAAATATTGTGAACATTATATAAATGTCAGCTATTGTTTTTTTTAATATTTATTTATTTTTTTAGTTGTAGGTGGACAGAATATCTTTATTTTATTTTTATGTGGTACTGAGGATTGAACCCAGTGCCTCACGCGTGCTAGGCGAGCACGCTACCACTGCGCCACAATCCCAGCCCCAGCTATGTTCTTTTAAAATTTTTTTGTTGTAGATGAACACAATATCTTTATTTATTTTTATGTGGTTCTGAGGATTGAACCCAGTGCCTCACGCATGCGAGGCAAGTGCTCTACCAAGCCACAATCCCAGCCCAATGTCAGCTATTGTTGATTATAAACCACTTCCTCCTCTTTTTTTTTTTTTTTTGGTACTGGAGAGTGAACTCAGGGGTACTGGACCACTGAGCCACGTCTCCAGCCCTATTTTGTGTTTTGTGCAGAGACAGGGTCTAACTGAGTTGCTTAGCGCCTCGCTGTTGCTGAGGCTGGCTTTGAACTCACAATTCTCCTGTCTCAGCCTCCCTAAGTGCTGGGATTACAAGTGTGAGCCACCATGCCCGGCTCCACTTCCTCTTCTATGCTTCAGTAGATAGCCCTTTGTACCTCTTGCTCCTAGTATTTACTATACTGCTTTAAGAAAGACACCATGGTGAAGTGGAAAGAGCAAAGGTTTTAGATTCACACCTCTATAAAATCCTAGCTCTGCCACTTATCAGCTGGGATTTGAAGGCCAGGCTGGAAATCTAAATTATACAGCCTCTCTAAACCTCAGTGTTCTCTCATTCATACAATAGAAACCACACTATTCGCCTTGTTGGGCTGGGAGAACTAAGAAGAGCCTGTGTGAAAGTACTGAGCTGGTGCTCCAGCAGTGCCTAACCAGATGAAGACCACTGCCATCAAGATGGCTGGAATGCAGAGTGTAGGGTGAGGTTTTTGTCAACAGGAGCGAGGGGGCTTTACCTTTCTGCCCTGGGATTCTCTTGCTCGCTTTGGACCTTGGTGGTTTCTTCCATTGACTACATCTCCTCTGACTTCAAAATCATGCTGAAAGAAACCAAACCCAAATCATCAGGATCAGAGAAAAAGAAGCCTCATTCAGTGGAAGTGGAACAAACATGTCTGTTTAAGGAATTGAGAATTGCCAGAGTTTTGACCAAAAATAAATAAATAAAAAGTCATTCTTTTTGGTGGACTGGATGAAATGACCAGGATCTCAGCTGCTAAAATCAATTCATTGAAGCAAATCTTTATATGCAGAAATTAACAACTGGCTTTTCACCTCACTGGGACTTAATGTATTTTAATTTTCAACATCTATCTCCTCTCAAAACATTCACTTAGCATTTAGATTAAACTGCTAGTACTGTGCTGTTACAAAGATAGCTGGAGAATTCCTGATCTCTTAAATCAATTGTATATTACCATCAAAAGAAATAGGGGCTTTTCAGATTTACATTGAGAGATTTATACAATTAATGAAGCTAAAATGATAATATATATATTTAACATAGTGAAGAAAGTTACAAGTCTTTCATAATCATAACTTTGGTCAAGGAAGAGAGAATAAAGAATAATGGGATTGAGGAGTTTAGAATTTTGAGGAGAAATTTGGGGAAGAATGCTTAGAAATAATTCTGGGGCTAGGGATATAGGACAGTGGTAGAGTACTTGCCTAGCATGCACGAGGGCCTGGCTCTACCCCCAGAACCACACACGCATGCCCAACACACACATTCTGACTAAAACTCAGATTATGGAGAAGACTGCATGTATTGCTAAGAGTATTACTAAGAAAAATAAAGGCAAGATTGTAATCACAGGCTATTACTAGAACACCTAACATTTCCTAGTCACTAGAATAAGAAGAGTCTAGTGATGAATTTGCCATTTATTTGAAGATAACTGCCATGTTTATAGTCCTGATTGCACCCCTGAGTTTCTTACAATGTGTCTAACTGCTTACTTAACCACTCTCTCCAGATGTCTAGTATAAATCTCAAAAATGTACTCATCTAAAAGAATTCTTGATCCTTACTCCCGTCCTCCCTCTTCCCAATGGGCTCCTCCCTCATGTCTTTTCAAATATTACTAACATTCACTCTGTTGTTTAGGTCCCAAACCCAAGAATTACTTCTTTGCTTCCTCTTTACTTCATCCTCTAAATTTAATCCATTAGCAGATCTGACTTTATATATATTCCAAATCTACCTTTTCTTACCTTCTCATTATTCTAAGAATAAAATTAAAATTCCTTACCATGGCTTATACCTAAACTTAACTGATATAGCCCTTGTCCAATCTCTGTCCTATACATGTAATTCACCAATTATTACTCTCTAGCTACACTGGTCTTTTTTTTTTTTTTTCAGTACCGGGGATTGAACTCAGGGGTACTCGACCACTAAGCCACATCCCCAGCCCTATTTTGTGTTTTATTTAGAGACAGGGTCTCACTGAGCTGCTTAGCGTCTCACTGTGAGGCTGGCTTTGAACTCAGGCGTGCATCACCGTGCCTGGTTTTGTTCCTCCCTCCCTCCCTCTCTGTGCTAGGTATTGAACTCAGGGCCTTGTACATGCTAGGTAAGTGCTCTACCACCGAGCTATATCCCCAGTCCAAGGTGTATTTTTCTTTCATAAACTCAGCTCATTCCTACCTCAAGACCTTTGTTTTCTGTTCCTCTGCCTATAACAGTTGCCCTCTACATTTTTTCAAAGACAATTCTTTCTTTTAAGTCTCAGCTCAATCTTTTCAGAAAGGGCTTCCCTGACCCTATCCCCAGCTAATTGCTAGTCTGTTGTTCTTCAGAACATTTCTTGTGTCCCACAGCCCTGACCCCAGGTACTGGGGATTGAACCAGTACCAGTCTAACTGCTTACTTAAGTAAGTAAGTAGGATGATTTACAATTGAACTATATCCCCAACCTCTTTCTTTTATTTTGAGTCAGGGTCTTGCTAAGTCGTTGAGTTTAGCTTTGAACTTGTGATCCTCTTGCTGCAGCCTCCTGTAACTGGGATTACAGGTACACACCTGGTACACACCTTGCCTGGTATTTTAAATTCATCTTTAGTGAGTATCTTTATTCTGGTATAAATCATACCAGAGCAGAGATTTGGTGGGTTTTGTTTACTTTTGTATTCCTGGTGCTTGGCACATAGTAGGCTTCCAATTAATAGTTACTGAATGAAAGTTAAATCCAACAAAAATGTCACTTAATTAATTATGAATACACTGAATACCACATAATAGTTTAAAACTGCTTTCAGTAATTTTATTTTGCCTGATCTATTGTCACCAGCAGCTTCTGGCTCTTCTAAAATTATTCCTCCACCTACACTTTATCTTATTTACCTCTCACTGTCTCAGTATCATAAAGAGCAACATCTTTTTGAAGAAATCTGATTTCTAAGGAGACATATTTGCATATTAATAAAAAGTCTTTTTCTTTAACAGTGGTGAAGAATTAGTTTTCTACAAAGGTGTACACATACAAGATCTATCCTCACCTTGTCCCTAAGAATCTTTTCTAAAAAGGTGAGAATACAGATTTTCCTGGTTTGTTCTAGATCTTTCTCTTTTTGTGGTACTGGATTAAACCCAGGGTCTCACATATGCTGGGCAAGTGCTCTATCACTGAGCTACATGCCCAGACCACTTTATTTTTATTTTGAGACAGACTTGCTAATGTGCCCAGGCTGGCTCAAACTTGCGATCCTCCTGCCTCAGTCTCATGAGTAGCTGGGATTACAGGGATGCATCACCACACAGACTTCCACATCTCTCCTGATGATCTCCATTGTCAAGGAAAATTTATGAAAAGTGCTGCACTGATGGAAGGAAGCAGATTAATTTTTCTTAATTGCTTGACTCAATGACATCAAATGTCTCTTGATGAGTTTGTAACATTAAGTACGTACCTCATCTAGCACCTTTCTTTCTTTAATAGACTGGGTCACCCCTAAAGAGATCACAGAAAAAACAGGTTACACAGAGAAGAACATGATTCTTTTGTGAAGGTGGAGAGTTGAGTGATTCACAAAAGAGCATGGGAAGAAGGTTCTCTCACTCTGAAGCCATAGTCCTTTAATGAGGCTTATGGTGGACATTTCTTCCTGGAGACACAGTTGATGCTTAATGTAAACACTGTAAAAGTACCTGCTGCACACGAAATTCTGTCTACTATTAAATAAATCCCCAGTTCAACATTGCTAGAAGCAGATTAGGTTCTATTAGTTATAAAAGAAATCCATTTTCCTAACATCATAAGCTTATCTGAACAAAGCAATATGCATTAAAGATAAAGCTAGTTTTGTGTTACCATTAAAGACCTTTTTGGTAACTCAGACACAGCATCAGCAAAAACCTCAGGTGTTAAAATGTTAGTTGTAAAAATGCAATTCTGAGGTGTTAAGAGAAGGAGAGGAGAAGCTGTATTGTACTTACAGAAATAGCTAACTACCCATTTTCCTCCTGCAATTCCCAGAAAATATTTCAGTGTCCGTTCACACACAAACTCAGCATCTGCAAAATGAAAAACATCTGAAGGGTTAGAAGAAAACAAAATCAGGAAGTGCACCTAAGAAGCAAAAGAGCCCAGCTCCTACTCTCAAGATCAATCTGGATTGATGGTTCCTGCACCCCAGGAGATGGCATCAGAGGCTGGAAGATCACTAATCATCACAAGCAGATGTGGGTCTTTGAAAGCCTGAAGAAGATAGGTAAGACCGGAGGAAATGTCTGTCCCATCTTCTAGATGCCAAGGCTAGCTAAAGAGCTCCACTGTTGTGTTCAAGGAATTAACCATGTGGTGATTAATGCAGATGGAGAAGATCTACTTTACTGGATGGTAATATGTGAAAGGAGAAGAAAACATTGTTGAAACCCTAAATTTGAAATGTCAAAATGACAAATTTTCACCCATATAACTTCTACCTGGGGAATCCTAACCTCCTTGTACTCCCCTGAGGGGGACAGAAAAATAGTCTCTTCATAATTTTTCTTTTTCCCACATAAGTATTTCTGAAAGCAATAACGGAAAAATCACTTCTATTTATTTCCTAGTGTTTCAAAGACCCTTTTGAAGAACTAAAAAACCAAGAAAAAGCCATTTATTTAGTTTTAAACAAGAAAAATGAATTTAACTAAACACTAAACACAGCAGGCCATCTTCAAGTAGTAGCAGTGGCCATTCTCTCTCACAGAATTCATCATTATTTTTGAAGTCTTTGTTTTTCTTTTTCATTTTTTGGTTGTTGTTCTGGGGATCAAACCCAAGGTTGCTCTACTTCTGAGATACATCACCAGCTGTGTTTTTTACATTTTATTTTTGAGACAAGGTCTTGTTATGTTGCTCTTACTGGCCTTGAATTTGTGATCCTTCTGCCTCAGCCTCAGGTGTACCATCACACCTGGTTTGAAGCTTTTTTTTTTCACTTCCGATACTTGGGACTGAACCCAGGTGCACTTTACCACTGAGCTACATCCCAGCTCTTCATATTCTTAGACACAGTCTCACTTAAATTGCCCTATCTGGTCTTGAACTTGTCATCCTCCTGCTTCAGCCTCCCAAGTAATTGGCATTAGAGGTGTGTGCTACCATGGCCTGGCACTTATTCCTATTGCTTCATGTGGTTTATGCAGCAGATGCAACACACACTATAAAGGTTCTTAGGATAGCGCAGTGGTGTATACCTGCACATCTACTTTGGGAGGCTGGGGCAGGAGAATTGCAAGTTCAAGGCCAGCCTCAGTAATTTAGTGATATCCTGTCTTAAAACAAAAAATAAATACATAAAAAGGGTAGGGGATGTAGTTTAGCAGTGGAGTGCTAAACTACAAGGCAAGAAGAAAGGAAGGGCTGGGGTTGTGGCTCAGTGGTACAGCGCCTGCCTAGCATGTGTGAGGCACTCGGTTTGATCCTTAGCACTACATAAAGATAAATAAAAATAAAAGCCCATGAACAACTAAAAAAAGAATGGAAGGAAGGAGGATAGGTTGGTTCTTGGTATACCTGTTTTCATAACAACGTGAGTAGTCTTTTCAGTAATTAGATTAGTTAAAATGATTTGGTGTTTTCTGGCGAACTTGTGTACAAGTATCTGAAATCAAATCAAATGCTGTGTTATAATAAATTACATCCAGTGCACGGAGTAGAGTATTAATTTTCTTAGCTCTGAATCTCTACTTTTCTCAGAAAAGGTACATTTTAAAAAACATAACATGCCTAAAGCCTCAAAATGAATAATTTTAGTAAAAATTATGTACACACCAAAGTAAAACATTCTAATATAGTACAACAGTGCTAGCAGACATGTAATTAAACCAAAAGTTCAAAATAATATAAATGTTATCATTAACAGCAAATACCATTCGATTCCAAGAGTTTCTTTGTATAGTGACACTCTACTATAATTTAGATCCATTATTATTTTCCTTTTTTCTTTTTTAGTACTGAGGATTTAACTCAGGGGCACTCAACCACTGAGCCACATCTCCAGCCCATTTTTGTATTTTATCTAGAGGGTCTCATTGAGTTGCTTAGTGCCTCGCTTTTGTCGAGGTTGGCTTTGAACTCGTGATCCTCCTGCCTCAGCCTCCTGAGTCGTTGGGATTACAGGTGTGCACCACTGCACCCGGTTATTTATTATTTAAATTAATTTATAATTTAGCTTTTGCTTTATAAACTGAGAGGTTACTAGCCTATACAGAAACTTATGCTACAGATAAATGTGGCTGAAAACCAAGAGTCGACTCTCTGATAGCTAAAAAATACTCAGTGAAGGTGTTTTTAAAGGTACGTACAAAACTATCAATTCTCTCTAAGGAGGACTGGGAGAGACTCATTCTTTCCAAAAGAAATCTAAAGTCCTCTAGCCATTATCTATCACCCAAATAAAAATCAATAGGCAGTGAAAGAAATTAACCAGAACCATTATGAGCACAGCTGGCATAATTGGTAGCTACTGTTTGGCAAATAACTTTGTTTACCAATGGCCATCATTTACTAGCCATCACCACCCGCTCCAATATTTATGTGTTGTACAATACTGTAATGGAGGTCAGGCCATCTTTCTTTCATGCTTCCTCACTCCATACTGCCATGGGGCACTGAAAAAAGGCAGGCTAGAGAAGCTAATGACACCCTCCCCACTTTGCCACTGCCCTCTGCCAGGATCATTAGCAATTCTGAACTGATTAATTGCTGAAATCTCAGCCTTGAAACAGTGTTCAGTTAGAAGAGCAACTGCCGAAAAGATCATCTTAATACAGGCTTCAGAATTAATCATGTGTAATACAATCAGTAGCTTTCATCATAAATTTATCACACTTCAGCAAGTCTGAAAAGAGCTCGAAGTTTTCCTCTTTGCTTGTTTAAAAACAGCATGTACCCAAGCCACTATAGTTTAATCTGCAGCTTAGAATTGCCCAAGGCAAAAAAGATTAGATCATTTTAGGCATCTCTGAAAACCTGAACTCTCAAAACAAAAGAATAAGGAATGCTAATTTTCAATGGATGAATGGGAATTCTCCATGTGTGGGCAAGTGATCAAGAGCCATTTAATCAGATATACCATAAGAATTTTCAGAGCCAGTTGCTGGCCTGGACATGGGGCTGTGAAGTGAGAACACTGACAGCTGCCACCTTGCACTTAAATATTGTATCTATCAGGGCAGACGCAGGTTGCTTCTTTGCTCTTTAGAAGTGGGATACATTAGGCCAGAGAATGTTGCTCTGAGTCACTATCTATGGAGAAGTCAGGATGAGAAATGGTAAATCCTAAGAAGGACATATTATAAAAGATACTTCAGAATGACTTGGTTGCCTCTCAGGGTGCAATACATGGCACCCACTATTGAATCCAACTGATAATCTGGTGTGTTTTCTTATTTTCCTTTTTTGGAACTGGGGATTGACCAAGGGCACTTAACCACTGAGCCCCATTTCCAGCCCTTTTTAAAAATTTTTTATTTTGGGACAGGGTCTTATAAGTTGCTTAGGGCCTCGCTAAATTGCTGAGGATAGCTTTGAATTTGTGATCCTCCTGCCTTAGCCTCCTGAGTTGTTGGGATAAGAGTCATGTACTATCATACGCATATAATCTTTTTTTTTTGGGGTACTGGAGATTGAACTCAAGGGCAACTTGACCACTGAGCCACATCCCCAGCCCTTTTTTGTGTTTTATGTAGAAACAGGGTCTTACTGAGTTGCTTAGTGTCTCGTCCTTGCTGAGGCTGGCTTTGAACTTGGAATTCTCCTGTCTCAGCCTCCCTAAGTGCTGGGATGACAGGTTTGCACCACCGTGCCCGGTTATGCATATAATCTTAAAGAAATTCACTCAATGATTTTATTATGAAGTGATACCAATGCCAATTACAGGGAAAGTAAATTTCCCAGGACACCTGAAATCTATAAAAAGCCTAACTAAGAATAAATAAGATTTCGGGGATCTTATATGTTAGTAGGTTATTTTCTACAATGTGAAACAATTCCTATTTGTGGCACAAGGGGTCCAAGGAGATGCTAAAATTCCAACAGCAAAGGCGTTAAAGGGTAGAAATAACAGGGCAGACTACTGAATAGCTGTCTTAGAAGCCAGGAAAAATGCCACTGTCAAGCAGTATGCTTGGAACAAGTCTGGATTTAGTTAAACATGCTGGGAAGTTCAGTCAGATGCAAACTGAAGAAGGAAAAAAAAAATGCCTCCTAGAGAGCAGAGCTATGTCTATTTGCATTATTAAGTAAAAAGAAAATTCTAATTCTAAAGTTTTATATCATATTCAAATGCACACCTTTTCTGATAATATTGAATAATGCTTTTTCTCAAGTAAAAATATGAAAAAATCCTGTATCTTAGCTTTATTTAGATGTAAATTTTCATAAATTGGGAGTGCAAATTAAATTATATAAATTCTGCTTATTGCCTAAATTTCTTCCTACAGGTTATTCATTGCTAGTACCTATATAAAACTATACACAACTATTTAAACTACATAGAGCTGTTTGTAGCATGTTGTTAATTCCTAGTCATGACAGACAGACACATATAGATACACTCACAAGTTCTTTGGGGGTCAAGCCCGAAACCACCATGGATATTCTCTGCTTGGCCCTTTCTATTGGAGATGTGAATTCTGGCTTCTCTCTGCTCACATTTTCTTCCCTTGCATTATATCCAGCAGTACTAGTAGTGTGAGCAACAGCTGGACTGTTGGCAGATTGTCCAACATGAAACTGGGATAATTTCAATGCAGAGGTTGAAGCTGGTGCACTGCAAACATGAACTGCCTCTGGAGCTTTGTCTTCAGGGGGATCAGATTCAGGGTCATTAGAGAAGAGGCTGACTCCAGATTCTAGGTCAGGAGTTCCCTCTGAAAAGAACCAGAGAAGTTTAATTTATAAGACAATGAATCTTGAGTTACAAGATTCCAGTGTTGGCTAAGAATTAAAGCTGAAATTAGGTTAAGAGCAGAAACAGGTACAATATACACAGATACACTGTTGGTGGAAGTGCAGTGGCTTAACAATATGTTGTTATGTAGCAAAAGTCTTAACATGTGTTCACACTTTCAGTCAACAATTCTAATTTTAGAAATGCATCCTAAGGAAGTAAGAGATATATGCAAAGGTTTAGTCATAGGGATGTTCACTGCAACACTGTTTATAACAGTTTAACTTTAGAAATGATCTCATGTCCAATATGAGATTAAATAAACTGTGATACATTTATTTCAAAGGAGTTACCGTATTTATTACACTTTGAATATAAATGCTGATGTACAATAAAATGAAATGTTTCTAATATATTCAGGATGATAGCTATTATTTATCTTGACTATGTATTTTTTTTTTTAATTGATTGAGATATAAGGTCTTAGTGTCTTGCCAAGGCTGGCCTCAAACTCCTGGACTCAAGTGATCCCCCAAGTAGCTGGGACTATAGGCCTACACCACTGTACCTGGCTTTTTTTTTTTTTTAATATTTATTTTTTAGTTGTAGGTGGACACAATATCTTTATTTTATTTTTATGTGGTGCTGAGAATCGAACCCAGTGCCTCCCACATGCTAGGCGAGCCCGCTACCACTGCGCCATAACCCCAGCCCTGTACCTGGCTTTTGACTGTATTTTAAAATTAAAATTCTAAGTAAAGTGACTAAAAAAACAGCCATGTTTCATTGTTAACAAATAGGAACACAGGTAATTTTAATATCCCTCATTTTAAAATTTCCTATATTGTCCAAATTGTGGACAATGAACATACAGTATGTTTGTAAAGGAGAAAAAGGTTAAAAATGATGAGAAAGACTCTCCTTTCCTTCTTTCACCTATAATGACACCATTACTTTTTCCATTTAATAAATCCACAGATAGTATACCAATTTGAAAACAGTAGACCCATCCCTGAAACATTTCAGAAAGTGTCACTCTGTCAGGAATTAAGTAGATAAGTAAAAGGTATGAGATTCTTAAAATGACCTTAATGAACCTGGCCAAATGCCACATTTGATGCCAAATATAGCCTTCCATGATAATGTGTTTTTGAGGATTAATTAAAAAATTTCATTAGTGATTAAAATTTTGATTTACAAGCCATCAAATATACTATCCATTAAAAGAGATTTATAAAGTATAAAATATATGGTCATTTATATTCATTAATTCATAAATAAAGAGTTTGCATTGGGATTCCATTTTCTTTTCAATAAAGGATAGGTGTAAAACTTTAGGGCATTAGAACTTTTATCTAACAGTTGAAGTAAAATATTTAGAGCATATCAAGACTCATTCATTCTTAAAACTGTTAAACTAATATCAACAGATTAAAAAATACAATAATTTTGGGGCTGGGGTTATGGCGCAGTGGTAGCGTGCTCGCCTAGCATGCGTGAGGCACTGGGTTCAATCCTCAGCACCACATAAAAATAAAATATTCTGTCCACCTACAAATACAAAAATAAATAAATATTTTTAAAAAATACAATAATTTTCAAGTAAACTTGGATTAACACTCAATTTATTTTTCAAAATTATGCTTAAGTATAACAGAAGCATCCATGATAGATTAGTATATCTGAAGTTGTACCACTGTGCCTGGCTTATGACTATATTTCTGATTAACCAGAATACCTTTATATAGGATTCAGAACAAAAAAAAAAGTGTTTTTCCCCATTAGAATATATGAAATATTACCTAGATCTTGCCTTGGCAAGTAAGACTGCTCCATTAAATCATGTGGCCCCGACATTTTTAGTTCTTGCTCCTCCACATCAACAATCTTAATAAGCTCCTCTTGAGAGGGGCAGTTTCTGTTTTGAAGACTCCTAGAATGCCGAAGTGCAGACCATCTATTATCTACCAACTGGGATTTAGAAGTGGGGGAAGACCTGGAAAGATGGATGAAAGAAGAAAACCATCACCACCAACTCTGAAAACACTAATCATAATTCCCAGGCAGCCAAAGCATAAGTGAAACACCTCACTGTCAGAGAAATAAAAAATGAGTAGTAAAAAAGCTCACATGACCACCTAGAAGCCTGGATTCATGCTGCCTGCCAATATGCCATGGCTGACATATAATTTCTCCCCTTAGGGGTTAGTCTAAGGCAGTATATCTCCTAGCTGTTGAAAAGCATGTCAGCGATTTTTACCAAATTATCCACCACCACTCATTCAAATTCTATATCCTTTTCCACTTGAGTCCAAATGGATGTGTTAGAATCAGACCTTTTATGAAGATAGAAATTTGATTAATGTTGACATCTCTATACTCATTCTCTCTACCTACTTTGGGCAGAATTTAGAGAATTATCCTTCTGCCCTGCCTTTTCAATGTCCAAAATCATTCTAAAAACAAAAGCCATTTATTATGGCCAGGGATGTAGCTCTGTGATAGAGGGCTTGCCTAACGTGTATGAGACCCTGAGTTCAATCTTAGCACTGTCACCATAAGCACTTCCTCTACTCTTTCAAGTGTTTAGGACTTTGCAAAATAATTACCAACAGGTTTAAAGGGCTGATATTAATTACTCAGCAAACATTTATTTATTTATTTATTTATTTATTTATATTTTTGGTACTGGGGATTGAACTCAGGGGTACTTGACCACTGAGCCACATCCCCAGCCCTATTTTGTGTTTTATGTAGAGACAAGGTCTCACTGACTTGCTTAGCACCTTGCTGTTGCTGAGGTTGGCTTTGAACTCACAATTCTCCTGTCTCAGCCTCCCAAAGTGCTCGGATTACAAGCGTGAGCCACCGCGTCCGGCTCCTATTTTGTGTTTTATGTAGAGACAGGGTCTCACTGTTGCTTAGCGCCTCGCCCTTGCTGAGGCTGGCTTTGAACTTGCGATTCTCCTGTCTCAGCCTCCCTAAGTGCTGGGATTGCAGGCTTGAGCCACCGCACCCGGCTCCCACCTCTTTTTTGTTTTGAGACAGGGTCTTCCTAAGTTGCCCAGACTGGCCTCAAACTTGTAATCTTCTTGCCTCAGCCTCCCAAGTAGCAGGGATTACAGGTGTGTACCACCAGACCAGTCTAGGTTTAAATTCTGGTGTATTGTATTCTGACCTTCAAATAACAGTACACTTCTCATGTGTAGCTTATACATTGTATAGGTCCTAAAAGCCTATGTACAGTTATATAAAGGAAGTGTTCTAGAGTAATGAGAGATTGTAAATGTCTGCCTACAAGAAAAAAACGAACCAAAACAAAACAAACAAAAAAACTGCAGAGTAATGAGGAAAATTAACAATAAGAGTGTAATGCGTAAATGTTACTTCAATACCACAGCTTGACATTTCTTACCTTTTTACTTCCAATTCTTTATTTTTACTAATGGATCTATCTGGAGATAGTTGGAACTTGTCAGGAGAAAGCCTTTTGGGATTCTGACTTATAGGATATTCATTACTTTTCTCTGCAGTTAACACTGTTTAAACAGAATGAGAAAACAAAGAAATCTACTTTACTTCTTTGTCCTGATGGGAATAATTCAGGTAAGGATATACACATATTTAAAAAAATTTTTTTTGGTACCAGGAAGTAAACCCACGGGCACTTAACCAGTGAACCAATCCCCAGCCCTATTTTATATTTTGAGACAGGGCCTCACTAAGTTGTTTAGGGCCTCACTAAGTTGCTGAGGCTGACCTCAACCTTGCCATCCTCCTGCCTCAGCCTCCCAAGCAGCCAGGATTACAAGTGTGCCCCACCACATCTGGCAGGATATTTATTTATTTGGGGTACTAGAGCTTAAACTCAGGGGCACTTGACCACTGAGCCACACCCACAGCCCTATTTTGTGTTTTATGTGGAGACAGGGTCTCACTGAGTTGCTTAGCCCCGCACTGTTGCTGAGGCTGGCTTTGAACTCGCGATCCTCCTGTCTCAGCCTCCCTAAGTGCTGGGATTACAGGCTTGTGCCATCACGCCGGCTAGGATATTTATTCTTTAAAGGCAGCAGTCTGCACTGGGTGTGGTGGCTCAATAATCCCAGTAACTCAGGAGGACTGTAAATTTTGAAACCAACCCAGATAATTTAGTGAGATCCTGTTTCAAAAAATAAAAAGGAGCTGGGCATGGCGGCACATACCTATAATCCCAGTTGCTTGGGAGCTGAGGAAGGATTGAGAGTTCAAAGCCAGCTGAGACAAGACTAGAAAAACCATATATTTCTATTTTTTGGTCCTCAATGATAAGAAAATAGGAATACATGTATTTTTATCTCTGTAGCAACCTAAATTATACCCAAATCCCTCAGGAAATAAAAAGCACCGGAAAACACAAAGCACATTTCCTTTTCCATCCCCACTGCCTATACACAGCCTATATCTGCGTGGGAGGGGGGTTTCGGCTTTTTTGCATGTGTGGGGAAGTCAGAGGAGTAAGAAGAAACAGGTCACATTTTGCTTCATATTTTCAGTTACTAAAACAATGATAACAGAAATCAATCCCTCAAAGAAACAAGCTGAAAAATAAATACAGACATATACAACGCAAGATGCTAGCTGGGCATAGTGAAACATGCCTGTAATCCCAGCAACCCAGGAGGCTGAAGCAGGACGATCGAAAGTCTGAGGCTGCCTGGGCAACGTAGTGAGAAACTCTGTCTCAATAAAAGGGCTGGGCACTTCAATGTTTATAGCAGCACAATTCACAATAGCTAAACTGTGGGACCAACCTAGATGCCCCTGAATAGATGAATGGATAAAGAAACTGTGGTATGTATACACAATGGAATATTACTCAGCATTAAAAGAGAATAAAATTATGGCATTTGCAGGTAAATGGATGGAGTTAGAGAATATCATGCTACGAGAAGTAAGCCAATTCCAAAAACCAAAGGCTGAATGTTCTCTCTGATAAGTGGATGCTGATCCATAATGGGGGACGGGGGGCACAGGAAGAATGGAAGAATTTTGGGCAAAGGGGTGGGAGGGGAAGGGAGGGGACATGGGGGCAAGAAAGATGGTGGAATGAGATGGACATCATTACCCTAGATACACGTATGACTGCACATATGGTGAAACGCTACATCATGTACAACCAGAGAAATGGAAAATTGTGCTGCACTTGTATACAATGAATCAAAATGCATTCTGCTGTCATATATACTTAATAAGAATAAATTAATTAATTAATTTTAAAAAACTAAAGAAATTATAAACTAAAAAAAAAGGGGAGGCCACTGGGGATGTAGCTCCGTGGTAGCATGCCCTTGAGTTCAATCCCCAGTGTAGAAAAATACCCACCCCACAAAAAAATCCAAAACCAAAAAAACCAAGGTGTTAGTGGATAAGGAACCTTGAAGTGGCATAAGGAACTAGTGAAATGGCATAAGAAGGGAAAAACATAATAGACCTAGGGCAAAGTTCTGGCACATTAGTACATTTTATTTATTAATTCCTCCAAATGTATTATTGTATCACTGCCTTCTAGGAAGTGGTTTAAAGGCAGAACTATTTAAAGAGGAAAAATAGAAATAGTTAAAAATTACAAATATATTCTATTTTTAGGAGTGGTGCACACCTGTAATTCCAGTGACTTGGGAGACTAAGGCAGGAGGATTGCAAGCTCGAGGCCAGCCTCAGTAGCTTAGAGAAGCCTTAACCAACTTAGTGAAACCCTATCTCAAAATAAAAAATAAAAAAAGGGTTGGGGAGGTAGCTCAGTGGTAAAGTGCCCCTGGATTCAATTCCCAGTACAAAAAGAAAAGAAAAAAAAAGGTGTTTATCCATTAAAAAGTCACTGATCGGGCTGGGGCTATAGCTCAGTGGTAGAGCGCTTGCCTAGCATGTGTGAGGTGCTGGGTTCGATCCTCAGCACCACATATAAATAATAAATGAATAAAATAAAGATCCATCATCAACTAAAAAAATATTTTAAAAAAAAGTCACTGATCATTGTAATTTAAAAAAAAAATGTTGAGCTTTTAAAAGGAAAGCTAAAATTCATAAATGGAGGCCAAAAATTTAAACAAAACATTCTATTAATTAAACTGTTTTTTAAGACAGTGGTTAGCCTAGGGGAAAATAATTATTGATTTTCTGAGTTAATCTTCAAATGCATTATTTATAGTTTCTTTTATGCTCATCTTTTCTGGAACTGTGAGTTTCTAGGAACACAAGAACTCTGCCTAAAGCCATCAGCTGCTAAAAGTAAGTAGGTCCTAACCATAAATATAGGTGTCATTTCTCTCTCCAATACAGAGTGATAATTGATAAAGGGCAGTGTGCAGCTTCTAAAGAAACCACTGTAAAGAGTGGAAAAAGAAAAAAAAAAGAAAGGAAAGGAAGGAAGGGGGAAGCTTCACACACAAACACAATTATTAAAAAGCCATTTGGAGGGGCTGGGATTGTAGCTCAGCAGTAGAACGCTTGCCTCGCATGCGTGAGGCCCTGGGTTCGATCCTCAGCATCACATACAAAGCAATAAAATAAAGACATTGTGTCCATCTATAACTAAAAAAAAAAAAATTAAAAAAAAAAAAAAGCCATTTGGAGCCAAGTGTGGTGGCACATATCTATAATCCAAGCAACGCAGGAAGGCGAGGCATGAGGATTGAGTTTGAGGCCAGCCTTAGCCATTTAGTGGAACCCTGTCTTAAAAGAAATACAAAAGGGATGTAGGGTCAGTGGTAGAGCTCTTGTGTAGCATGCAGCAGGTCCTGGGTTCAACCCACAGCATTGCCAAAGAAACAAATCACCAGAACATTTACCATAAGCTAACCAGAGTTAGGAATCAATAACTCAACAGAATCTAAAAATAAAACAGAGTAAAGCTTTTCTGCTCTTCTTTTTCCTTAATCCCATTTCATTCTCTGAACAGTATGCCAAATCCATATCTTGTGATATCATGAGCTATTTGCTGACTAGTTTAGGAAAGTATAAATGTAAGGACCCAGAGGTCAGGTTCCAGAATTGTGCAGAAATCCCAACTTGCTTTTTTTGTGGTACTGGAGATTGAACCCAGGCTTGCTTTACCACTGAGATACATCCCCAGTCCTATTTTTATTTTTGCTAAGAATTTCACTAAGTTGCTGAAGGTCTCACTGAGTTGCTGAGATTATAGGTGTGTGCCAACATGCCCAGCCCTTTTCATTTTTTTAAATTTTGAGACAATGTCTCAATAAGTTGTTAAGGTTAGTCTTGAACTTGAGATCCTTCTGCCTCAGCCTCCTAAATAGCTGGAATTATAGGCCTGGCTCTGAAACCCATTAAATCATTCTCTCATCTGATATCTTTTTTTTTTTTTAATATTTTTTAGTTGTTGATGGACACAATGTCTTTATTTTATTGCTTTGTATGTGGTGCTGAGGATTGAACCCAGAGCCTCACGCATGCGAGGCAAGCGCTCTACCGCTGAGCTACAATCCCAGCCCCTGATATCATTTACTTATTATTTTTTTTAATGTGGTGCTGAGGATCAAACCCAGTGCCTCACATGTGGTAGGAAAGTGTTCTACTACTGAGCTAAAACCCCAGCCCATCACCTGCGATCTTTTTTTTTTTAAGTATTTATTTTTTAGTTGTAGGTGGACAGAATATCTTTATTTTATTCTTATGTGGTGCTGAGGATCGAACCCAGTGCCTCCTGCGTGCTAGGCGAGCACGCTACCACTGCGCCATAACCCCAGCCCCTCATCTGGGATCTTAATATGTTACATTCTTTATGGGTATTTGGGCTGAATCAAACATTTAATAAATTTACTGAGTGTCCACTGTGTGCTAAGCACTGTACAAGGTATTGAGAATTAAAAAAAAAGATGCTGTCAAGAAAGGAAAAGAGATTTTAAGAAATGGTAAAATAGAGCTGGGCGCAGTGGCGCACGCCTGTAATCCTAGCACTTTGAGAGGCTGAGACAGGAGAATTGCGAGTTCAATGGCAGCCTCAGCAACGGCGAGGCACTAAGCAACTCAGTGAGACCCTGTCTCTACATAAAATACAAAATAGAACTGGGGATGTGGCTCAGTGGTCAAGTGCCCCTGAGTTCAATCCCTGGTACCAAAAAAAAAAAAAAAAAGTGTGTGTGTGTATGTATGTGTATACACACACACACACAGAGCCTATAATGAAATTTGGCTTGAAAAAGCACCTGACCCAGCCGGGTGCAGTGTTACACGCAAGTTCAAAGCCAGCCTCAGCGACTTAGTGCAAGCCTGTCTCAAAATTAAAAAATAAAAAAGAGCCTGGCGCGGTGGCTCATGCTTGTAATCCAAGCACTTCGGGAGGCTGAGACAGGAGAATCGCCAGTTCAAGGCCAGCCTCAGCAACAGCGAGGCACTAAGCAACTCATTGAGACCCTGTCTCAAAATAAAAACACAAAATAGGGTTGGGGATGTGGCTCAGTGGTTAAGTGCCCCTGGGTTCAATCCCTGGTGGTAACAAAACAAAACAAACCCTTAAAAAAGTACCTAACCTATCCACCCAACTAATTCAGAATTCTCAAGAAAGAAGCCTAGAAAAATTTTTTTTCTCTTTCTTTTTGGTACCAGGGATTGAACCCAGATGCGCTTAACCAACTGAGCCACATCTCCAGCCCTTTTTAAATATTTTATTTAGAGACAGGGTCTCACTAAGCTGCTGAGGCTGGCTCTAAACTCACAATCCCCCTGCCTCAGCCTCCCGAGCCACTGGGATTACAGGCATGCATTACCACGCCCAGCCAAGAAGCCTAGAAATTCTTAACTGTTGCTTCCAGGAATGAAATATATTGTAAAACAGAAAGGCTTAGGTATATCTAAAAAATTACTTGCACTGTAACAGGCCATGTTCTCACAAATGCTAATATTTTTTTTTAAATATATATATATATTTTTAGTTGTAGATGGACACAATGTCTTTATTTTATTGCTTTGTATGTGGTGCTGAGGATCGAACCCAGGGCCTCATGCATGCGAGGCAAGCGCTCTACCGCTGAGCTACAATCCCAGCCCCAACAAATGCTAATATTTGCTGTTTGAATGATAGGAAAACCAGGAAGGAAATAAAAGCACCTGGTAAGAAATAGTACCCAGATATTATTGGGAATGACCCTTCAATAAAAAATAGAAAGATCTATGCTGAAGAGGGGAACACTGATGTTAAAACCCTGGGAAGGGGGCTGTTTATAATCTTTAAGACTATTGGGCTAGCATGGTGGTATATGCCAATAATCCCAGCAACTAGGGAGGCTGAGGCAGGAGGATCACAAGTTTGAGACCAGCCCAAGCAACTCAGTAAGACCTTCAGCAACTTGGTGACACCCTGTCTTCAAAAAAAAAAATGCTGGGGTTGTGGCTTGGTGGTAGAGCGTATGTCAGGCATGTGTGAGGCACCGGGTTCAATCCTAGCACCACATATAAATAAATTAATTAATTAATTAAAAGATCCATTAACAACTAAAAATATTTAAAAAATAAAAGGAATGGGGATGTGTCTCACTGGTAAAGGGCCCCTGGGTTCCATCCCCAATAGGAACAACAAATAAACAAATCAGATCTTGCCAGGCATGGTGGCACACACTTATAGTCCAAGTGACTCAGAGGCTGAGGCAAGAGGACTGCATGTCCAAGGTCAGCCTGGACAATTTAGTGATACCCTACTCAAAACAAAAAAATTTTTTGAAAAAGGGCTGGGGAGCTGAGCTGGGGATATAGTTCAGTGGTAGAGTACTTGTTTAGTATATGTGAGGCCCTGGGTTTCATTCCCAGCATGAAAAAGGAACAAAACAAAACAAAACAAAAACCCAAAATGGTTGGGGATGTAGCTCAGTGGAAGACCTATAGATTTAATTCCTAGTAAGACAGACAGACACACACACACACACACACACACACACACACACACACACACACAAATAGTAATCTACTATTTGACAAAAATTCCATGGAAATGTTAAGATATAACATTAGGGAGAAACTAAAACTGGGTGAGGAATATGCAGCAACACTGCACTATTGTTGCAACTTTTCTGTAATTTATCCAAAATTATTTTAAAATAAAAATCTACTTAAAAGTCATGAGTACAGCAGAAGGTAAACAAGTCTTTTTCCTAGGTTAAGAAATTTCAGTTTCAGTTAGATCCACATCATTTTAAGGAAAAGGCTCAAGACATGAGTTGATACCAAGTTGATCTTCAAAATGAAGCCACAAAGAAAACATTTGTTTGTTTCACAAAGAAACATTTTTATCTACAGATCTTCAGAAAAAAACAAACACACATATATACCAAAGATGACATAGTAGATTTGCACAGATATTCAAAGCCAGACAATAACATTTCATATCTTGGGCATTAGAACTGAAAGTCCAGTCTGTTTTCAGAATGAAGATGGCGAGAGCACCCTAAAGAAAAGAACTCTACTAGGAATGGGACTCTGAGCTTCATTATCTGGGAAAACCAAATGAAATGCAGTTACAAAGAAAGCATTTAGGAAATACATTTTGAAGCACTGCCATAGCAACAGAGTTTCTAGCTTCCCATGCATGAGCTACTGTTTCTTTCTGAACACAAAAATACTGCAAGGCATACTTGTGGACCAAGGACACTGTTCTGAATAGACTTGAGTTCCTAGAAGACTCTAAAGAAAGTCTTCAGGCCCCTAGTAGAACTGTGGAAAGGAATGCTGGAGAAGGAACTTCAACACTAAGTCAGGTAGAGATCTCTGAAATAGCTGTGACAAGCACTTTGGGAGGGCTTACCACCCTTGCCTGTTCTTAAGCACCAAGTTCCCCACGTGGGTCCCCTGACAATCTCTCTTCTCTGTGTCAATGTTTGTCCCTATTTAAAAACTTGCCTCAGTTCCCACTATCAAAAACAGAACACCCCCCAAAATCCAGAAAACCAAAAACCTGCCTGGTGTGCTATAAATCAGAAAGTACATTAACTATGTCTTTGTATTCTGACAAAGTGCTATAAAGAGTATGCCTGATGGGACTGGGGTTGTGGCGCAGTGGTAGCGTGCTCGCCTAGCACGCATGAGGCACTGGGTTTGATCCTCAGCACCACATTAAAAATAAAATAAAGATATTCTGTCCACCTGCAACCATAAAATAAATATTAAAAAAAAAAAAAAAAAAAAGCATGCCTGAGTTTTTTCCCTCCCATCACTTTCTGATATTATGGGGTGACCTTCTGCAAATCTCCACCATTATACTCAACTTCCAAGAGCAAGAACTATATTATGGGTCTCCTACAGGCTCTCCATAACACCTCCTCCTTGTAGGTACTCAGACATTGGACATGAATGAATGTCTTGGATCCCTCTGAATGGCACGTAAGTTGGAACAGGAACTAGAACCAAGGCTCCCAGATTATCCTTAGAGTGATTCAGTAAATAAGAGGTGAGCAAAGATCATAAAGCGTTAGAATGAGGCCCTCACTTTTCAGAAGATAAGGCTTAGGAAAGGGAAGAACTCTGCTTAAGACGCTGGCACTTGGCTGATATTACAGACCTTCACCTGATAGGTTTTGTTCCAGATTTGGCAGGTCATCAGGCGCACAAGAGTCAGCTATAAGGGAAGGGGAGTTGTCAGAAGACTGGCTCCCATGCTGTTCTAGCACTGCTTCCAGTTGGGCCATTTCCTGCTGGAGCTTTATCAGGTTATCTTGCATGGTATCCCTCTGCTGCAAAAACAAGAAAGGACACTAAGAAAGCTATATACTTTGAAAAACTTGCCATAAAGTGAAAATATGTCCCACCAATTAATTTTAACATGGGAAGTGAAACCACCTATTACTGAGTTCTGGCTCAACGTCTTTTATTTCAACCATATTCGTGCAAATTAATGCCCTTGAAATTATTTCAAAATGATGTTATAAGGGGAAAAAATCCTCCAGATCTCACAAATAGACTTGCTTTATTGTGATGTCCTTTTGCAGTTGGTTATTTTCTTTTAAAGCAAGAGTGGAGGCCAGTGAGTATAGCTCAGTGGTAGAGCCTAGCCATGTGTGAGGCCTTGGGTTTAATCCCTAGCACCATAAAAAGCAAAAATATAAGATAAAATAAAGGTAGGGAGTGAAAAAATAATTAAGGCATTAAACACTATTGATATTTAAATTAGCATGAATCTGATAACATTTTACAGGCCATATTTCTAAGATTTGGTATTGTGAGATTCACAAGACTTTAAAATTAGTCCCCATAAAAATCTTGATTTTTTAAAAAAAACTGATATAATGTTGAATATTTCCTATGGCATTTTAGAAAAACACTATCAGTAATCCTGCCTGCATTATTAGTTTATGAGGACTATTCCTCTTCTGGGATTCCTTGACTTTTTAGTTTCTAGCTGAAAAGGTAAATTCATTAATTTAGCTATTTGTTCAGTTCATTCAACAACTACTGGGCCAAGCACTGTCCTAATGCTGGGGATACAGCCCTGATGATGCTACCATTCTAGATTGGGACAGGATACCTGCAGCTCATTTTAGAATGTGCTGCTAGAGGAAAGCATCAAACAAAAAGAGCCCTGAGAAAGCCTGTAAGGGCAGTTAACTGTTTTCAATTCAAGATAATGGGTTCTCTTTGCTTATTGTTGTTTATTGCTCCATTTCAAAAGCAATCTGTGAAGTCTAAGGTATTTCATAAGCAAAGAATTTAGGTACATAAGGAGTTTTCCAAAATATACATTTCTTTATCACTTTTTGAAGGAACATTGATGGTTGTTGGCAAGCTGGGGGAGTGTAAACACAGACTGTTTCACCTTCTGTTTCTTTCTTCTTCTTCTGATCCTTGAAAATGTCTTTGCCCTCTACTAAAAACAAGCCATCTTCTTTTTCCTGCTACACTGAGTTCATAGTTTTCAGGAGGTTTTTATGATAGAAAATGTATTTCAAGTATCATAAAGGTTTCCACTGCTGCCCTGAGACTGCTTTGTTGCCAACGTCTGCAGCAACGCCATTGCCACCACGTGGTACTCATGAGTACTTACATCACTGATCAAACCCTAGCCAAGGCCTTGCCTCAGTAAACCCAGAAGAGAACTGTACACAGATGCCTGACCAATGCTTCAGAAGCTAATTAGTGAGCACGGCTACCACCAGCACATTTATCCTTTATGTGGCCATTAAATCAGAAAAATAGTAATGGGAGAATTAGAGTTAAATAACTTTCCTTCAGGTTTTCTCAAAGAAATTACCTTATAACTTAGATAAATTCCCCTATAGGCAACTGGTCAAATACATCAGGGAGAACAAAACTAAACAAGTTACCAAGTCTTCTTGCTTCTAATTCTGAAATATCTCCTTAAAGAGCTCTACTCTTCTTTTATCCCTATGCTATTCTACTTTTTTTGGTACTGGGGATTGAAATCGGGGACACTTGGCCACTGACCCACATCCCCAGCCCTACTTTTTGTTTTATTTAGAGACAGGGTCTCACTGAGTTGCTTAGCGCCTCGCTGTTGCTGAGGCTGGCTTTGAATTCGCAATTCTCCTGTCGCAGCTTCCTGAAGTGCTGGGATTATAGGCATGCGCCACCGCTATTCTACTTTTTTGGTTTTTTTTTTTTTTTAAATATTTATTGATTTTTTTAGTTGTAGGTGGACAGAATATCTTTATTTTATTTTTATGTGGTGCTGAGGATCGAACCCAGTGCCTCACGCGTGCTAGGCAAGCACGCTACCACTGCGCCATAACCCCAGCCCCTACTTTTTTGGTTTTTTAAAAATATTTTCTTAGTTGTCAATAGGGCTTTATTTTATTTATTTTTAATTTTTTAAAAA
>PVHX01015219.1:8409-47695 GCA_004024805.1 Geosciurus inauris
CAGTTCTGAGACGCAGGGGCTCAGGGGTCTGAGCCCACTGGCCCTTCTCCAGCCCTCTAGTTGGTCTTTTGTAAATTGTGTTTGTGTTTTTACCTGCCATTGTTTGCCATGCTTTCATGCCATCCCAGCCGGGGATCCCGTGTTGGGAGCTGTCTAACCAGGGGGATAGCAACTTAAATATAGCCTGGGATCCAGTGAAGGGACAGGAAAGTTGTGGGAGCAGGGTAGGCACCTAACCCTGACTGGGATCAGAGAGTTGCTTACAGGTAGCTATGGAGAAAGTCCACAGCAGCATGGAATGCCCAAGAAGAGCAAAGGTCAAAGTCATTTTTAAAATACTGAGCATCAAACATGTTTACAGGCTGAGGGGAAGGCCAAGGGAAAGGAGAGGTTGAAAGTACAGGAGGGGTAAAGTGAAGGTTTGAGGTTCCTGTGATGGGTTGGCCCTAAGATGGCATCTGGGAAGACTTGACCTTGGGCTGATACAGGAGTGCCTGAGGATGAGGGGATGCTTGAACACTCCTGCCAGAGTAGTACAGAACACAGACCTGAAGAGGTGGGTGAGTGTCAGCATGGTCAGAAGTCATCCAGGAAGAGATGTACAGGGAACTAATAGCATGAAGCTTCTAGTCCCATCTTCCTCACAGGATCCATCTGATGGCTGGCAGAGTACCCCAGGGGGCTGATCGAGCAGCACTCAGGGGTGAAATGGAGACAGTTTTTCTGGAGAACCTGAGGCATGCAGCTGGAGTTTTGGCTCAGGTAAGAAGTGGAAATACACACGTGTGTAGGGAGAGGGGTGCACAGTGAGGAGAGATGAAGCACAAGGGTGAGCACTGGTCCAGGTCAGACTGACAGGTGTGTTGGCCAGTGATTGGCAGATGGAGAACAAACTTGGGAAGGAACCCTATTCACAGCATCCAAAATGGTGCTAGGAGAACCTCGTGGGACTGCTGGAGCCCATTAACACCCGCATCACTGACCCCCAGTACTTCCTGGATACACCCCAGCAGGGTAGGAATCCAGGCTTTTTCCTCCTCCTGTTCCTCTTGATTCCTATGGTCTCCTTGAGTCTAATGGCTCTCCTCTTGGGCTTCTTTCCCAGCGGCAGCCATCTTACAGAAGGTTGGAAGACCCAACCTCCAATTACAAATGGTGAGTGGGCGGGATGGGGTGCTTCTCAGAGAGCCTGTTCTCCAATTCTGGGAAAACTGATGGGAGACACCTGAGAGGTCCAACTATAGTATTCTCTCCCCCAGGATATATTCCACTGGCAGATCATGGATGGGAACCTGACAGGAAACATTCGGGAGTTCCTGCCCATTGTTGGTGAGAGGGCTCCCTTCCTTTGCACCTCCTTGATCTGCCATGCTGCTTCCTCTGCCTGTCCACACCTGACTCTGTCCCTTAGGCCTCAACAGGAGCCTGACCTCCATGTTTTTTCCACATTTATCCCTAGGGCATGTGCAGGTGGCACAGGTCCCTGGCCGAGGAGATCCTGGGAGCCTTGGAGAGCTGCATTTCCCCTACCTATTCCAGCTGCTGGAAGATGAAGGCTACCAAGGCTTTGTGGGCTGTGAATATCAGCCTCAAGGTGAGGTTCCAGGTGTGGCCCTAGAGGAGTCTCTAGAGGGACAGGTATTGGACAGGGACAGGTATTGGACAGGGGCTTTTTCTGGTAAGTTGAGATGCCATTGCTTCCCTTTCCCTACAGGAGACACAGTAGAGAGTCTGAGTTGGCTACGTTCATACTGGGATAGGCGGGGCCACCCACGGGTTGTCCAATGAGGTCCTGCACACCACCCACATGCCTCTCTGGGGCAATGAGTGAGCACCCCAAACTGTCTTCTTTGAATTAAAGACAACCTATTGAACATTTTCATATGTGTATGTTATGGGGTGGAGGACACACAGTGTCTAATGCTTCAGTTTCTTTGGGTTGCTTCCCTCCCATTGAGAAGGGACACAGCTCATGCGCAGATCCTCCAGTTGATGCCAGTGTTGCTGTGAGAAAAGGAGATTTTGAGTCTTCCTCTTCAGTTATAAATGAGGAACTGAGGTCCAAGAGTAAAAGGGCTTGATGCTGGTCATGTGTGCTTCAAAGGCAGAGAGCTCAGACTGGAACCAAGGTCTCATCTCAATAGCAATGTCTGGCAGTGATGTCCACGTGGGAATGAAGATCAGAAGGCTAAGGGGGCAGGATTCCGGCAGAGCTTAAGGGGTGAGTGCTTATAACCCAATGTGAAGAATTCCCAAGATTCTAGCGGGTGGACAGGAAGGAGCTGTCCCCTTCTGGAAGGTCTGAGGAGCCTGAGAGGGGATGGGTGCCTTAGGGAGTTGACATAACCCCCTAGAATCCTGGGCTGGTCAGCAGCTACAAGTGTTTGGGGGAGGGCAGTCCTTGCTGCCAGGCTGCAGCAGTAAATCCCCAGACATATTCACAAAGCCTTTGGTGTCACTCAGTGTGCAAGTTGGCCCCAGGGCCTCAGAGGGCTCATTAGTCCTGTAGTAGCATTCAGTGACCGCTTCTTCAGAGGAGGCGGGTCCAGAGGGTGAAACAGGCTGTATTGATGACGGACTCTAAGTGGTGGTAGGTGGAGACCAGCTGGGCAGGGGGGCTCTCGCTGTCCTGAGGTTGTACCGGGAAGGGCTCTCGGAAAACCACTGTCAGAGACTGTGGGGAAGATGGTAAGGGTAAGAGAAGGTCACGGAAAAGGACAAGAAGGGCTCAGGAAGAGTGGGCACCCCAACCTCAGTAGGCTCTGAGGTAATCATTTGGAGTACAGCCTCCCACCGGGTTGACAAAGTCCCCACCTCTCACCGTTTTTCCCAAGTGGGAGTCCAGAAACACTAGCACAAAACAGTCAGTGAACTTCTGATTCAGCACAACCTGCAGTGACAGATGATGTGAGGTGGGGAGTGAGGTCTGTCTCACCTGGGGGTGGGGGTGCTGACCTCCTGCAGGGCATTCTGTGGAGATGGTGGGAAGAGGAAAGGTCTCCTATCACCATGCCCAAGCCCATGGGCCATGTCTTTACACCGAATTTCAGTGTACATGTTCACTGGCCTGTCTATATCAGGCCTGCCCTATATCAGCCTGCCCTATCCTTCCCCAGAATAATTCTAGGGGTCCTGCACAGAGCCTGGCACACTGAAGCCAACCAGCAAAGGAAGAGTTCACTATCCTTGGTATGATGCCGCCTCCTTGCTTCCTGTCCTGGGTCTCTTATCTTTGACTCCACCCTTGGAACTATCCCTTAATGTCCAGGTGCTCATACTTGGCTTTGGGATCCACCCCTGGGTGATTTCTCCTCTCCCCAAGGCTTCATACCACTGGTTCACATGGTTGCTACCTAGGTCTCTCTCCTCAGTGCAATCACTGATGTCCACACACCTCTAGACAGTGAAGATCCTTATGGGCCTCAGGCTCAACTTGGCCCAGGCTGAGCTCATTACCCTTCCCCAGATCTACTCCTGCTTCAGCATTTCCAACACTGCAGGAGCACCCCAACTGCCCATACCCACCTGTACCACTGCAGCCTTGTCCTGATGAACCTCAGTTTCTGGATGACACTCTTCACCACAAGCACTATGTTGCGGGACCACTCACCAGGCTGTCACCTACTTTCTCACTTGCAGTCTTTTCTTGAATGCCTCCTCTCCTGAACCACAGCCCTTACTGGGTCCATCTTGTTAGTATCTGTGATTCCCTAGACATGTGCCCACCACTGTAGTGCTTTTCTCCCTACCTGTCCTTTACAGCCGTGCTTTCAAACTTTAACATGCATACGTCACCTGGGGATACTGCTAAGATGCAGATTTGAGTGTGTGTGGGTGCCATCTGCATTTCAGCAAACTCTCATGTGATGCTGATGCTGCCAATCACACTTTGAGTAACCAGGTGTAAAAGCCCCACAGCTCCCTCTGGGACGCCAGACTCCAAGAGCAACCACTGATGATGTTCTGAGAGCTCCCTGGGTTGCCAGTTCTAGAGCTTGGTCCTTATCTCAAGCCCAGGTGTATGTTCTTGGTGAGCCATTGAGGGCAAAGCTCTCAGTTAATTCTCTGCAAACCACATGCTGGGGATAAGTGCCCAAGGGTTTTACATGTATCTGTGTAGTCTCATTCCATCTAGGTCTCACTCTAGGGAACAGCTTGTTTGGTCTGGCTAAGCTCCTTGAGGGAGACATCTGTCATCTTTGATGAGCATTTCTATTGTGCTTCTCCTTTTGGAGGAGGGTCGAGCGAACTTACCAGGTACTGAGTTCCCAAATCTGGGCTCTGAAAATGGCGACAGCTCTGGGGGAAGCGGCTCAGGAGAACCTTGATCAGGCTCTGGTACCAGGAGACCGTCATGGACAGGAAGCAGTCCTGGGAGGGGGTCCACAGGCCTGAATATGCTGTTCCTGAGTCTCCTGACTCCTTTACCCTCTCACCCTGGCTGTCTTTGGAATTTCTGGAGCCCACAGTCTCTTACCAGCTGGGGGTCAATGTCTCCAATGGATTTGGCATGGACTGCCTCTAGGAGCTCCTCCAGCTCTGCCAGGGCCAGGCGCCCCCCAAGCCTTAGCCGGTCAGGCCCTGGTGGCTCCAGCAAGAAGAGGCGCTTCCAGAGGGTGTCCCGACGGCAGTGCCCACCAGCCAGCCGGACCAGCTGAGCCAGCCGTGCCCGGGCCATGCCCACCTCGGCAGCCAGTGGTGGGAACAAAGGAGCTGGGCCGGGGACTAGGACAAGCCCTGAAGTCTCCCCAGGGCTACCAGCTGAGTTCCCAGGAGCCTCTGGCTCAGGGGGCAGTCTGGGTGGCTTCCGGAACCGGCGCATGTCAGCAGTGAGTCTGGGGAAGAGTTCTCGTTGGCTGGTGAGCACCACGAAGAACTGCAGCCTGGTTTGGGGAGGGCAGGAGAGTGGAGGGTCACAGCAAGACACACACAGGGCAGCAGCAGGAGGCAGCTGGGAAAGGGGCATGCTCAAGGCGGGGGATCTGCTGACCGCAAAACATGTCGCTCAGCTTCTCCTTGCTCCTCAAAGGGTGCAGCACAGTGACAGACGAGCAGAGACACATCAAAGTCATCCTGGTGGCGAAGTCCCTCAGAGTCTAGGTAGGAGCCAGAGCTGTAGAGTGGGGGTAGGGAAAATGTCAATGAGATGTTAATGAAACCAACCCCACCCTTATGCCCAAGAACACATGGGTCTCCCTATTTGCGAATGTGACCCCAACCTCAGCCACACCAGTGTGTGCTGGATGCCCCCTTCCCAGCCTTACCTGTGCCATGCTGACACTAGGGCATATTCATTATGTTCTGGGCCCCCTGGCCGGGCCATACGTAGTGGCTTCATGTGGTAAGAGCTCGCGTGGTCAGCCACATAGTTGTATAGCTGGTGGGCAGCAATGAGTGGTGTGGGGAGCTCCAACGTCCCTAAAGGGCAGGTCACAGAAGTAGCAGACACTAAGCCTGGGATAGGCACCCTGATCTGGTGGGGTAGGGGTGGCAGTTGCCAAGGCTGACTGGCAGGCAGAGTGGCTCTTCCTTCCTGGGAAGCTCCTGAGTTTCCATGGAACACTGAGATGGGACGAGAAGCTCAGAACAGAGGGCAGGGTACCAGGGCCCAAGTCTGATATTACAACCCAGAATAGAAACACCGGGACACGGGATGAATAACGGACAATTAACAACAGAGGACCACTTGCCCTGGGAGATGGTTCCACCAGCCCTGGAGACACCTTGTGGCCTGTTTGCTTTGGGGTTCACTGGCTTGCTCTTGGGCACCAACCTTGGTAAATGTGATTGCGGCCGAAGTGGGGTCCATCGGGGTGGTGGGCCAAGAAGTGTCGCAGGAAGGTGGTGAGGTGGTAGCCATGCCGCAGCACCAGGTGGGCACCCAGCACATGCTGGTGCACAAGACGCAGGTGGAAGTCATAGCTGAAGGAGTGCACGTGCATCAGGTCCCGCACCTTGTCACACTCCTCTGTGAACAGCATGGACAGCTGGGGAGGTGGCAGCAGAGGACAAGGCAATTAGCATGTGGCAGCACAGGCTGTGGGCCCTGAAGAAATCCCTCTGCCAGAACAGTTTCTAGGAGAAATCCTCTCTCTTTTTTTTTTTTTTTTTTGAGGCAGGGTTTTGCTATGTTGCCAGGCTGGTAGGCTCAAGTGATCCTCTTGCCTCAGTCCCTGGAGTAGATGGCACTATAGGCATGCCCCACCACACCTGATTTAGTCTCAGTTTTTAGAACCATTTTGAGAGGTTGGCCCTTTTTACTCAGTATCCTAGATCCCACCAGAGTCTATCCCAGATTCTTTGATGCAAATGTCTGAGTGTCTACCATGTACCCACCAGCAACTGTTCTTAGGAGCTGGGGGATATGGAGGACAGACACAAACTCCTTCCCTTCAGGAGCTTATAGTCCTGTTGTGGGAGACAGGATAATAAACATCAGACAGAATAAATGAGTAATTACAAAGTACACTATAAGATGGTATTAAGGGAAATCAGCAGTCAGGGGAGGCCAGGTATGCATTTACCATCAGGAAGCTTTTCTTGGTCCTTCATGTCTCTCCAGCTTTACCTTCTTACTACACTACCCGTTCTTCCCAAGGACATCATATCTTCTCTCCTCTATACTTTGTACCTGTGTGCCCTTCCCTGAGAAGGCTGTTCTCTCTGAACCCAAGCCTGGCTAACTCCTACTTGTTCTTCAGGCTGCCTCTGGAACACCCCACTAGGTGGGATAGGCACCCTAATATGGTGGGGTAAGGGCGGCAATTGCTAAGGCTAGGCCAGGTGGGCTTCCTGACTGATGTGTGCCTGCCTGCCTGTGAATGAACCACTGATGGAAGAAGGCAGGCAGGCTGAGCCAAGTAGTGGGTACGTGTCTTGGTGGGAATCACCATTACTGTTAACAACTGGATGTGTGATGCTGGAATGGCAAAATGTACCTAGCCACTCTGGGGGCACTGGGCTTAAGAGTTAATAGGGCAGGAAACAAATGACTGTAGGAGTCAGACTAGCTGTATGACCTTGTACAGTCACGATCTCTCTGTGCTTCAGTTTCCTCACCTACCATGGGGATAATGTGCAGGCCTCCTGAATTAGAGACAGTGTGATGAAACAAAAAAGGATGAACCTCAGCATCACAGCTGAGATTTCAACCCCAAGAGTGCCCCCGATGAGCTGTGTGTCCAGGGACAATCCTCTATGAACCCGTCTCCTTATCTATAGAGAAGTAAACTCTTCACCTAGTATATACACTAAACACTTCATGGACAATGACAGTCATGGAGCAACTTAGAAACCTTAACACTGAGCTGGGCGTGGTGGCTCAAGCCTGTAATCCCAGCATTTAGGGAGGCTGAGACAGGAGAGTTGCTAGTTCAAAGCCAGCCTCAGCAATGGTGAGGCGCTAAGCAACTCAGTGAGACCCTGTCTCTACATAAAACACAAAATAGGGCTGGGGATGTGGCTCAGTGGTCGAGTACCCCTGAGTTCAATCCCCAGTACCAAAAAAAAAAAAAAAAAAAAAGAAACCTGAGCACTGTTAGATTAGATAAGAGAGTGCCCAGCTAGAGGGAGCTTAGGGGACACTGAAGTCAAAAGGAAGCTCAGGAGAGTAATGGGGGCGGGTCTTTCCCTTCAATTCCACAGGGAGGTCAAGAAGCACCTGCCTATCCATACCTCCCTTCTGAGCACTCTGGCCCAGGCAGGTTCCTGCATATAAATGCACTAGGCTTTTTTCTGGGTCACATTATCCCTGATTTCCAGTGACCAGGTATCCACACGTAAATCAAAGGCAACCATCTATGGCTAGATATGAGCTGCCAATACGAGGACCCCACACAATGGAGAGAAGTCTGCACTGTCTGAACTGGACCCAATCAGATCCTGATCTTTTAGAAAATACATGCAAGGTCAAGACCAGGCACAGGCCCTAGTGTGACATTCCTGGAAACCTGAGGAGCTGAACTAAATACAGCAAGGGCTCCCGGTCCCTGACCTCACTTGATACCCGACTCCGTGAGCGCTCCGGAGTGAGTGCTCGGCCCTCCTGGGATACAGAGGCCCTGCCTGGAGGCAGACTGGCAGGGATATAAATAACAACTAAGTGCCAGGGTACACTGTGTGGGTCAGAACTCTGGTCCTCATCTGCAGTGTTAGTGACATACAGACAATGCCAGGCTGTTTCCATGTCTAGATTAGACCAGGATGGTGCATGGCACTGACCTAAACATGTGTCACATTAGTCACATTACCTGCTGTGCTCAAATATCCTCACTGTTCACCTCTCCATAGTTATGGATGACCACTGTGCTAGCTATTGTTAGTGCCAGAAGACCACAGTGATAGACTGCCTTCGGCCTTGGTGCTGTGGCTGGATGCAGTACTGGACTGCCCGGGGTTATAGTGGTAGGTGGTTGAGTCACAGCACCAGAATGCAAAATGACCACCAGATCAATCACTGGACCAGACTGCCCGCTGTATTGTTTTTATTACCCACCAGATGGGTTATGGAGCCTTGCTGCCCACAGCGCATTGGGGCTGCACTGACTGTGCCTAGGCCTTGTCCACCCATATACCTCTGTCCCTCTCACATACCTGAGAGTTGACAGCCTGCCCCATTGGGATTCGGGAACATTCCAGGGCAAACTGTTTGACACAGAAGTAACAGCCCTGCAGAGAGGGTAAGATGGGGTGAGTGAGAGACAGGTGGGTTTGGTTCTTTCCACTCAGTGCTTCCCCCTGCTCACCTGGAAAGTTAACTCCATGAGGATGATGCCTCCAGGTAGTGCCCGCTGCAGGTGATAGGTAGTGACCGGAGAGCCAGTACTCTGAAGACAGGAAAAAGGGGGCAAGTGTTGGGGGCTCACCAGCCTTGAACCAACCAGCAGGACAGAAGTCCCTTGGGTCTCTAACTTTAGTGGTGTCAGTCTGGAGTCAACAACCTCAGACCATTACTCAGGGCCACTGATCTGGTGTTTTGGGGAAATAATCCAGAGTTGGTGACACTTAACTGCAATATTATATGATACTGAGTTACCTTGGGGCTCCCTTCAGTCTTGGTTTTTGGGCAGGAGAAAGAGCCTCGACCTTCTGTTCCAAGGACAGCCATGGCCCGCAGCCGGCTGGTACTATAGGAAAGAGAGATCGGCAAGAGGTTGAAGCAGGCCAGGAGGTGAAGGATTATGGTTAGCAGACAGTTTTACATGGAACTGTTTTGTAGGAGAGGAAACAGGCTCAGAAAGGGGACTTGCTCAGGGTCCCACAGTGAGCAAGTAGCAAGGCTGGGCCTGCAGTCCAGGACTAGACTGCAGGGCAAGGCTCTCTCCACAGCTGCTGCTGCCCTATGGGTGAATGAGCTGTGCGTGGTGGGGAGGGGAGCAGCCTGGTTTTCTATTGGTGGGGAGGAGGGGAGAACACAAGAGGAGCGGGAGGATGAAGCCCAAGATTTCATTAGGAAAATTCAAGGAGATGCTTCATGTCCTTGTTAAGAACCCTCCTCTGAGAGGGAAGAGTTGTTCTCTTTTGATTGGAGAATGATGGTTCTGGCATTTCACAGGCCTACTGTTTTTTTGTTCTTAACTGGGAAGCAAGGGGAGATGAGAAGCAGGGAAGGACAGTGAACAAGGACAAAAAGGGTTGGTGGGTCATTCATTTATGCCAAGAAGCCACAAACTGTTAGAATTCTTGCTGGGGGTCAAAGCTTGGGTCACTGGCAGACAAATGTCCCATTTAATCCTCAAGAAAATTGGGAAAAGACTTAAATAGTGATTGGTGATCATTAAAGATTGGTGATCATTAAAGATTCCCCAAGTCTTCAGAGGAAGACTTGACTCTAAATTGTTTTTTAAACCCAGTGTCTTGTAAAAAGGAATTGAGGAGCTGGGCACGGTACCACATGCCTGTAATCCCAGCACTTAGGGAGGCTGAGACAGGAGAATCACGAGTTCAAAGCCAGCCTCAGTAATGGCGAGGTGCTAAGCAACTCAGTGAGACCCTGTCTCTACATAAAACACAAAATAGGGCTGGGGATGTGGCTCAGTGGTTGAGTACCCCTGAATTCAATCCCCAATACCAAAAAAAAAAGGAATTGAGGGCTGGAGATGTTGCTCAGTGGTAGAGCACTTGCACCCCAGGTTTGATCCCCAGCACTACAAAGAAAAAAAAAAAAGGAATTCTGATTTTGAAGAACATAACCAAAGAGAAGGTATAAACTATAGTCTTTTAGAGAAGCTCCTAAAGCTGGGCATTGGCTGTCCAGGGAGCCCCTCTCCTCATGGGGATTTTGGAGAAGTGAGCTGGACACTGTCAATCAGGGACGGGGCTCCCAGGAGGGGCCTTCTCTTACTAGTACCTGGATAAGAGAGGGATGATGGGAAGAAGAGAGATGGTTACAAAACCACCAACTCAGAATTGGCTTTCTGGACCAACATGTTGCCTTGGGTAAGGAAGAAGTATATTTTATGCTTAAAAAAAGTATGTAACAGAAGCTGGGTATAATGGTACCTGTATTCTCAGCAACTGGGGAGGCTGAGGCAGGAGGATTCCAAGTTCAAGGCCAGCTTTGGCACTTAGATCTTGTCTCAAAAAAAAAAAAAAAAAAAACATGGGGGGACAGGTGCTTGGGATGGGGATGTAGCTTGGTGGTAAAGAGCCCCTGGGTCCAATTCTCAGTACCAAAAACAAACAAACAAATAAAAGTATATAACTAAAAATGGAGAGGGGTAAGAAAATGTCTTGATAAACTCACAAGTATGAAGACCCAAGACTAATGGTGTGTAATATGAACAGACCATTTTTCTCACATAGCCACTGGGAAGGGACTGGGAACACAGACTCTAAGACCTGACACAAGATGGGAAAGGTGGCCACAGAGCTGCCAGTGAGTGCAGGGGGACAGAAGGTGATAACAGAAGGTAGCTTCCTTCCTAGAGTCAGACCTGACAATAGGCCAGGGAGAGAACATGACCAAGAACAGGTCACCAACAGCAATGCAAGTAGGCCCAAGGCAGATGTTCTTGGTAAGGAAAGGACACTGAATCTCAGGAGGCCAAAGGGATGACCAGCACACAAATTAGTGAGACCTAGACCCAAAAGCTTATGAGAAGCATGTACGAGATTTATGTGTTTGTGAACACATAAACACACATGAGGTGTGGGATAGGCACAAACTCAGTGAGACTACACACAGTTCTGTATGGATGTGCTCATGTGTTCCATGAACTGTATGAGGTTTGCAGGACATGCATGAAGGCTACATGGGAGTTTCCAAGATCCTCATGTATGCATGCCATCCCAGTGGGGAGGGATGAACATATACAAGGTCAAAGTTGTCAAAGTAGGACCCATGTGAAGAGGAAGGGCTATGTGGCTACACCTGCAGCATAAAAGAGGGAAGGAGGGGCAGGCTTACCTGCGGGTAGGTGAGGGGGGCCGCAGTGGAACCAGCACAAAACCTATGCTCTGCAGATACTGCACATATTGCTGCAGGAAGGCCAAGCTGAGCTCCTTTAGCCAAGGCTCCTCACGGGCTGCTGGTGGAGGCATATCCAAGGATTCACAGCTCGTGGGAGCCTCTCGAATCCCAGACCCTGACTCAGGGCGATGGCGCCGCTGTGAGAGTGAAAATGAAGGTTCTACCCTTGTCAACCACCCCGGCTGGGGTGGAAGAATGAAGGCCCCTGTCGGGTAAACAGATCTGTGGGGAGAAATCTTGGAGTCTGAAGTATCACCTGTCCCTCAGAAGGCCCAGATGTCTCCGGGGGTCCATGCAGCCATGCAGCTGGGTCGAAGAGCAGAGCTGTTGCACAGTAATGCACAAGGCGGGATGACTGTTTTAGGGTCTCCAACTCCCCGGCCTGGGAATAGGAGACAATAAGCAATAGAGCAATGGTTGAGAACGGCACAGGATCCCCATGGAGGATGCAGGTTAGTGTAACTCACACTGATGGGCATGCTGGCTGGGGCAGAACGCTGCTGCCAGGTTACAAACAGGTTCTCCATCTTCATCTGGCGCTCCAGCTCTGGGGGTGGGAGACAGTAGTAGTAGCCCCAGGAGCTGTCACCCCTCTTCCTCCCAGACTCCACAGATTTTCCCTCTGTACTACCCAGCTCAGGGCCCTCACCTCTGCGTTCTGACATCTTAATCTCCAGGAACTGTTGTCCATGGTAGGTGACAGGATCAGGAGGTCTGGGCACAGGACCAAGGGTGGAGCTGGGGCGGGCAGCCGTGATGTCCCTCAGAGCCTCGTCGAAGGGGAATGTGTCCAGAGGAAGGGGACCCCCTCCACGAGAGGACCCACTCAGCCGGCCCTGCTCACGGCTCAGTGGGGGACTTGCACTCCGGATGAGGGTCTCCACTTCCATGGTTGGAAGCAGGAATGGGTTTGGCTCCTGGGAGAGATGGAGCACCACGATTTGCCCCAGACCCTCTCTCACCCCAGGGTTTCTTCTTTGACTCCTTCCCTACTACCTCTGCTGCATCATTTCACTAGCTCCTAGCCAGAGCTAGACAGGGAGCCAGATAGCAAATACCTTTTCATCTCGCACGGGGAAGTCCAACTGGCCATAATGATGAAAGAGCCCGAGCTTCTGGCTGAGCAGGCAGAAGATAAGATGGGCCCGTGCATTCTGCCACTGCACAAGGCGAACCAGCGCTCGGCCCAAGGCTGCCCCCAGGTCTGGAGCCCAGTTGTAGGTCAGCAGCTCTAGCTGTAGGTTAGGAGTTGCGGTCAGTGAGGTCATAGAATCCTTCCTCCTCAAGTCTTTGACCCCAGATTTACCTTCTTGTCGACAACCTCCAGCAGTAAGAGCCTCTGTCGGGGAGCATTTCGCCCCGAGCTCCCATCTCCTCCTGGCTCAAAGCGCTGCACAGCCTTGGCAGCTACAGGTTGGGAAGGAGCACAATGAAGGTCTCTGCAGATTCCCTCTGATCCCACTGTGCCCCTTGCAGGATCAGAGACCATTCAGGTCACCCAAGCCCTCTCCTTGGCCACACCCTCACCCTGCTGGGTTGGTCTCCTCCACTGCATGAAGTTCCTTCCCAGAAGCAGCAGATGTCGCTCAGCTGCTGGGCGGGGAGCTGGGCCCAGCTGCCCAGGGGAACAAGGACTGAAGATCTCAGGCTCTGAACCCCTACTGGAGGGGAGGCATACTCAGAAAGGAGGCCATCCATGGCCCCATTCCCTGGCCCAGCTTTCACCTCCCTGGGCCAAGCTCCCACGTCTCCTAGCCCAGTCTCCATGGGTTTGGCTTCCCATAAGAGCAGCTTTTGGGACATCTGGGGAAATTCCCTTCAATTCCATGAGATCGCACTCACAAATGCTGCTCAAAGACACGGACACTGGTGTCGCCAGCCATTGAGGTGACCAGAGTGGTGAACTCAGACAGGATGGATGGAAGGAGGAATCGGGACACCATGTGGGTGGAGCTTTTGGACACTGAGGCACAACCTGTAAGGCAGAATGTCACTATGACACTGAAGGATAATAGAACAGGCCAGGGGTTCAAAGGATAGGAATGGGGCTGGGGTCTCACCAATCTGAACCATAAACTCCATCCAGTGCTGAATGACATGAGCAAACACAGGGTGCAGGGTCCCCACCTCACCTTCCTCTAGCTGTGCTGTCCGGCGTCTAAAGACAGAGCAGGAGTTAAGAACTCTACTTCCGTACATGACACATGTTTATACAAACCAAATGCTCATCTGTGACCTCACACCTGTACCCTCCTGTGACACAACACCCCAGTGTGCACATACATACCTTTGTCTCTGGGCTCCAGAATCTGGGCCTGGTGCTCGCTCAGTTCCACCTGGAGTCCGAACACTTTCAGTTTTATGACGCCTCCTACCTCTGTTGTCTTCTGGTCGATCCAGAACAATGTCATCAGTTGTTTTGGGGGAACCCAAATCCCCACCTTCCGTTTTACTCTGGGGAAAATGCAGTGAATGAGGAAGGGCTATTGGGAAGAAGAAAGGGACAGAGGATGGAGGCACTGGGAAATGGTAATGAGCTCAGGGAATTTGGAAGCCTGGGTTCGGGCCTGGCTGCCCTCGAGGCTGACTAAGCAGCCCTGGGCAGATTACTTAACTTTCCTGAGCTTTATCTTTCTCATGGGTAAAAGCTCTACTATCTTGCAGGCTATTGTGGAGACCCAACAAGAAAAATAGAAGTGAAGGCATTTAGTAATTTTGGGCTCTCTATATCAGTGAGAACCTGTCATGTTCTGTAAATTGCTATCCAAAGGACAGAGTAGTCTCATTTCAAAAGAGAACTGTGGCAAAGTCTAACGGAGGCAGGCAAGAAGGTAGAGGCCAACCTCATCACTTGTTCCCATTACCAGCATGTCCCAGAAGCTACGCCGGCCAGCTTTGCTGGGTGGAGTCACAGGTTCCCCAGAGACAGGGGCAGGGGGAAAGGTGCTAGATCGGCCTGCAGGGCTCTTGGTTTCCAATGACCCGCTCCTGAGATTTCCTGTGGACACCAGACATCACAGACTCCCATCACTGATCATCAATCCCCACTGCAGACAAGCCAGCCCCAAGACCAGTATGAGGATGCCTTGCCACCTACTCTGCCTATTAATGAGTATACACAACTGATAGTGTTTCAGCTGCATGTGTTTGTGATGTGAGCTCCTGAGGACAGACCCCTCTGTGGTAGGTGACCAGATGCATGCATACACTTTCACCAGTGTTTCACATTGATGCACAGCCAAAGTGATGGACATTGTGAATGCATATTTTTGATGGGGCCTCTGTGATGCTTTCTCTGAACCCTACTTTTGCACCCTTACCTGCCAAACTGTCCTGCCTGGATTTGCAACATTTTCCAGACTATGGGGGTGGGGTTCTTGACCTGCTTACCTGGGGGTGTATCCTCTGTACATAGTGAAGCTGGCAGCAGTCTCAGTTCCATGACAGCATCAGCCAGGGCCTGGCGAGCTGCTCCCCGGAGCTTTTCCTCCAGCTGCACGATGCTAATGTTCCCCTTTTCCCAAACATCTAGTCGAAGCCTTGGGGCCCCATCCTGAACTGGAGGAAAAGACCTGGGATCACCTGGTGGTATGCCTACATCCTACCCTACTCACCACCCTTGTCTCCCACAGTACTGACTAAACACCCCATCATCTGGCCAAGCTTTCCCACCTGAAGAACTGTCCAGCATGACTGGGCAGCGAATGACCTGAGTCAATTGCTCAAATTCCTCTTCTTGCAGTGACTCTGGGGGCCCCGGGGAAGAGGGGGGCCACAATGCCAATGAGATGGGGGCTCCTCCTTCATCCACAAAGGCTAGAGTGATGCAGGCGACTCCTGGGTAGAAATCCATAGGAAGGCTCAGATCTGGCACTTGCAGATCTCCCCTCCCAAGACCCCTCAGCTGTAAGGCTGCAAAAGGCCCTCTCAGCCACAAGATGAGCAAAGGCTTTCCCACACCTAGTAGCACCACAGGCTTATCCCCTGCACTGTACCTTTGCCCCCAGTGCCCTGTCCACCAGGCTTGTTATATAAGTAGATGTCTAAGTCAGGGAGGCCACCCTGTGGTGGGAGTGGATGCTGGGGAGAGAACAGCACAGAACACTAAGATGGGCATCCACAGTAGGGAAACTGGTACAGGTATACATGGGAGCAGGGGAAGACACAGGCAGATAATGAATATTGAGTGGGGGCTGGGTGTGCACAGGTCCATAGGCAAAGGTACACATGGGTTATCTGTAGAAAACAGTTACAGTCAAGGGATGCATAGGAGTATGAGAGGTGAGGGCGGTCTTACTTGGAAATGGTTCCGGCTGTTGCTGTCTGTGTATTTGGGAGAGTGCAGGAAGATGAGCAGGTTTTGCCGCAAGTACCAGGCCAGGGCAGGAAGCCACGGCCTGCAGGAGACAGGTAGGGCCAGATGCAGTACCTCCGAGGGGAGACTTCCGGGAGGCTGGATGAACTGCAGAGTGGGAGAGGAGGTCAGAGCTGAATGCAGAGGTTCCAGCCTAGATTGCCCCAGCACTTATGGCTGGATCTGAGAAGAATGTTCGACTCTGGGAGGGAGCTGACCTCCACATCAGCAGGTGTTAGCTTGCAGTTTCGAACCAGCATCACTGTGATGACATCCAGTGTGGCCTCATCCAGGCGCCTCCGCAGAACCCGCACTAGCTCATCTGTGATCTCAGGACCTTCATATGGCCATGATGAAAGGTGAGACACTGGTAGAGGATCCAGCTACCTCTACGCCAGCCCTTGAACCTCAGACTCTAATGATCCCTTGTATACTAGAGGCACCAGGTTCTAGTTTTGCCAAGCTACTCACTATGACTGTGGACACATGAGTTGTACCTCCAAGCTTCAGGGTCCTCATCCATAGATAAGAATTACAATAGCTCCAAACTCACAGATTTATCACAAAGATTAAAGGACAGGGTGTGTAATAGCCTTATCCTGAGATCTGGTACACAGTACCTGGACCTCACAGGTTCAACACAGCCCAAAATGAACCCATCATCTTCATCCCTACCAGCTCCTGCCATCGGCGCTGTGGAGCCACCATCTATCCTACAGTCACCAGGCTCTTCTTCCCAAGCTGCATCTCAACTGGCTATGAGTCCAATCCCCTAAATGTCACTGGAGTCTGTCCTCTTCCACCCAACTCTTGCTGGAGCTAAGCCCAGAGCATAACAGGAACTGGAGGAGGGAGCCCAGGAGTGAGTAGGGGGGGCTCTAAGCAAAGTTCCAGAGGATTTGAGGATTCTGGGACCTCAAGGGCCATTCCCCCACCCCTCATAGTCCTTACCTGCCTGCCCTACACCATGCACTAGAAGCTGGATATGTCTGTCCACTTGACCCACAGGGCGAGCTGTATCTGAATTACGGCTAGAAGACACATCCAGGGGAGAACGAGGACCCTACAGGGACAAATATAGTCAAGGCCCAGCTCCAGGGAGCAAAGTACAAGGGGAACACAGGGACATCAGGGAGTGGGAACAATACATGCCGAGGATTCCTCAGAGTAGATGGGCTCCTGGCTTCGGGACAGAGCTAGGGAAGGGGGCAGAGCATCCCCTTCCCATGGCCGGTCACTGCAGGATGTCTCCAGGAGCCTGGGAAAGAGTGGCAAAGTCCCTGAACATGTCTCCTCCCATGCCATCCCTGACTCAAGCTTTACTCCATCTTCCCAGGGCCCACATACCGAAGATAGTACACAGCTTTTGTGGCTCGCTCCTGATAAACAAACATATTCTTCCGGTTTACCACAGAGAAGGCATTAAGCACAGAGCGCAGGGCCTGGATGGCTGGGGGAGTAACACAAGCTCAGGAACTCCCTCACCCAGATCCTCTGCTCCCCATCTACCCTCTCACACCAATTACATACCCCGAGAGACCCCCATGCTGGGCCCCATCTTGAGGCGTGAGTGGACTCGGATTACAGTTCCCCATACAACATCACAGGAGAAATGGCCAGGGACAAACTGCATTGTGGCTGCTAGATACCCTCGGGGTGCACAGCTTTCATCAGCAGCATAATCTGAAGAGAGGGAAAGCATGGGTTAGAAACAGGGCACCCAGCCCCCTGCCCTCCAGATTGCGCACCTGGGGACTGGCTGACTTGCCACTCCCCCAGATTCTTCGTCACCATCTACTCCCAGGGAAAGACAAGTTCTTTGGGTAACAAGCAGGGCCAGGCAGAGGCATGCCCTTAGGAAGACAGGTCATTGCACAGAGGCTTTTAGAACTACCTCAAGGAGACTCAGAGAAGGAGCTAAGGATGCCAAGGGATTCTGGCCCGTCACAACATGTCAGTGGCACTATAAGCCACTGTTCTCACAGGGGGTTGCTACTATAATATCATTAAAACAAAAAGACTATGTACACCAACTGCAGACAGGGGAAAACCATGTCCTGTGCTTTGGAGGCCAGATATTCCAAAGGCTGGTATGGTGGTAACCAAGAGCCCATGGCCACAGTCCAATGCATTGTTTGATCCTTTTCAGATTTTTATGTTGATGAGAAATCTTTCAGTAGGTCAAACAGGCAATCTGGTTTCCCAGAGACACTGCTGTCAGGTGTCAGCAGCATATAGGATACCCAGGAGGCTGCAGTGTTTCTGTGTAGAAACTCTGGCACAGAATGATGATTGCTAAGGGTTTCAGGGAAAAAATATGGAGATTATGAGGAAGGGCTGTGTCTGAGTTCTGACTGATCTTACATCCCAGGGTGCTGTGATGTGAGTGAAAGTGCCTGGTTGTCCTGGCTCATTCTCAACTTGAAGAAATTGCCTTCACAATCATGGGAGTCTGCTAATTATGGGGATTCTACTTTAATATAGGGAACATCTCAGGATGTGCTGAGAGATGTACTCTCCTGTTATGTTAGAAAAGTTGTCTATGGGACTGGGGATGTAGTCAGTGGTACAGCACTTGCTTAGTATGCATGAGACCCTGGATTCAATCCCCAGTTCACATACACAGGTCGCCTATAGACCAGCCGAAAATGGTCAAAGTAAGTAGTGGTGTGATTTTACTTTTAAAACCAGAAGGAAGGACTGCAAAAGAATAACATGATTTAGCTTTTCCTTTATGGACTAGGATGGGGGGTCATCTGGAAAAAGAGAAGGGAGCTGAAATGTTGAGACTTCAATTATCATCTCAAGTAGATTATCATGTTTCTCTAGCATGACCAGAAATCCCAAGAATCCCAAAGGAGCGCTGCCTGCTTGTCTGGTGGCCAATCCTTCTATGGGACCTCAGGCTCCTCCCCTCTGGTCTTCTCTCACCTGGGAACTTGTTCTCGTTCTCCCAGACTCCTCATCCCTGTCTATTCCCCTGCTGGGGAAAGATGAACATTTGGGTAACAAGACATGGCCAGGTGCAATGTGTCCTTAGGAAGACAGATCATAGCATTGTATCCCTTCAATCTTTTCTTCTTTCCTGTATTCTTCAACCTCTCTTCCCCTTATTGGCTCTTTCCCTGTAGAGCTTGAACATACTCAAGTCTCTACCTTATTCTGAAGTTCTTTCCTTGCCCCCGTCTTCCTTCAGTTATTGCCATATCTATTTTATCTATCTCTTCACTGCTAAGCTACTTGATAGAGTAGTTATTCTCTGTTCCACCTGTCTGTCTTCAATTCTCCATTTCATCTGGTATCTATTCCACCTCTCTACTGAAACTGCTTCCATTAATGTCACTGACAAACTAGACGCAGCCAAATCCAGGAATCTTTTTCCATCCTATTCTTGCTCTCTATTACTTGGCACCAATGACAAAATAGTGAGGACTCTGCTCTCAGCTTCTCACCAAAGTACTGGATAAAAAAGTGGACAGCAGTATTGCCTTGAGAGGGAGGCTACTGGGTGGGATCCTACCATCACTGGGGAGTGGTGCCCGCTGACGGGAGTGGAAGGGAGTCTCACTGCGCCACAGATCTTCTTCACTCTCAGCTACCAGAAGAGAGTTACACACGTGACTGTCATGAAGATCTTGAAGAAGCAATCTCTGGGAGAAGGAACAAGGTGTCAGAAAACTGAAGTATCTCCTCATAAGTGAATGGTGGGTGGGATGATCAAAGGCCAGAGAGAATACCACTATCACTGAGGGTCAGAGGTCAGAACACCTGTAATCAGAAATAGTTTCCCATGGTAACAGAGTTCAGGGCTGTGAGAGCAAACCCAGTGAGAAGCACTTGTCCCTCCTCTTTGCCAGAATCTGGTCATATCCTTCAGGTCTCAACTTAAAACCACTTACTTCCTCTAAGAAGCCTTCCCTGATACTCTGGCTTGTCAGATCCCTGATCTCTGCTTTTCCTTTGTAGAATTCTTCACAGTTGTCATTGAAATAATTCATGTGACTTAGTTGTTCAATGTCTACCTCCCTTCTCTACCTAAGCTCCATAGAGTCAGGGTTTCCCTCTGTCTCATTCACATTAAATACCTAATGCTAGCACACTGCAAGGAAAGGGAACAGTTCAGTTACTGGGAGGAAATGAGAGACTGACCCACTATTATAGGAGGTGAGAAGGAGAGCTCACCAGTCTGTAGGGAGCTGGGGGAGTAACAGCATTCCAGTAATTATCGGGGGAGGTCAAAGAAAACATCCCATAGTTACTGCTGGGTCTGTGGTGGACCAACAGCCTCTGAAAATCAAGTTCCCAGAAACTCTCTTCTCATGTGGTCTGTGCCTCTGTGTCCAGAGAGCCCCCTGCCCTTGGCTATACTCACCTGGTTGACCTCTCTGCAGATCTCCCCAACTCGCCTCACCAGGAGCTGCTGCAGGTGGCGGCACTCAGTGCCGGGCCCCCCGTCCTCCCGAATCAGACTCCTAGGAAGGAAGGATGAATCCAATACAGAACTGGCAGGGAGGGGTAATTTTTAATTGTCATAAATGGGAGGGGAGGTCATGGAGGTCATGGAGTAGGGCCAAGGGAAGCCATAAAATGGAGAAAGGATTGGACAAAGGAAGTAAACCTAAGGGGAAAAGGTAAAAATGGAATTCTCAAGAGCAATTCTAGGAGCCTAGGCTCCCTGCTTGCTTTGCCAGTTCCTGTGGGCAGCATATTAGAGTTTCTATCACTTCTTTAATCTCAAATCATGGTCAGAATGGTGGTCTTCCCTGCTCTCAACCCCACCCATGAGAACAGAGTATTTACTGTGACCTTGGGCAAGTATTTAATTTCTCTTGCTTGAGTTCCTTCATACCATTAGGGTAAAATTAGGTAGAGTTATTTATACACATTAAATGAGTTGATCCATGTAAAATGCTAGAACAGTATGTACATATTTTAAGTACTTGTTAAATATTAGCTATTATTCCTTATTTTTATCTATCAACCTCTGAAGTTGCTCTGAACTGTAGATGTTCAGCTAGAATTCAAACTCTCTGTCAGCTTTTCAATTCCATTAAGAAAGTCTAGAGTTATGTGTTTTGCTAGATGTGGGAAGAGATCTGAAGCCCTAACCTTAGCATTCAAGTCAGATTCCTACTGAAGCTCTCAGTCCCAAGTCTTACTTTTTTTTTAAATAAGATTTTTAAAAACCTTTATTTTATATATTTATGTATTTGGTATGTGGTGCTGAGGATTGAACCCAGTGCCTCACGTGTGCAAGGCAAGTGCTCTACCACTGAGCCACAACCCCAGCCCCCAAGTCTTACTTTTAACAACATTGAAGAAAGGTGTAGGAACAGGGAAAAGAGGTTAATAGCAGCGCCAGGGTGTAGGCTCTGGCTTTTACTCACTGTGCATGTGCATACACTTCTACACGATCCTGTAGTACTCGGACAATGAGCCAGAAGTCAGGCAGGCAGGGCCCAGGAAGGACTGAGAGTGAAGGCTGCAGAGGTGCTGGACCAGGTGGAGTCCGCAATGTGAAGGGGGCCTTCTCGCTGAGGGTCTCATTTGGACCTTCACTGTCTGAGCCACTACTGCCACCATCATAACCTGTGTCAAATGTGCTGAAGTTTATTCCCATCCTGAATTAAGCCTGACTTGTCTGAGCCTCCAAGTACATCAGGCTTGACAGTCCCCTTCAAATGAGCCCCTTCTGATTCCCCTGCCATCGGCTTAGAGTCCTCTGTCCCTGCCCTCAGCTTACCTAGGTGGTCTGAGTCCACACTTCCTTGACTAGATATAAGGCTTAGTCCCCGACTGGGCCCAGGCTGACTCCCTGAGTAGAGAAGGAAAATGCCTGGAGCTTCTCTTGGTCCTGCCTAGGGCTTCCCTTCAAAAATGAAAGCAGGACCAGATAGCTTCAAGTTTCTGCTTCTGGTCTCCAAAGTTTGCTTCCCAAGTTCTCTCTTACCTGCTTGTGGCAGGTTGGGCAGGCTGATGAGGGGGGTGCCCTCAGAATCCTCTGGGGAGCCAGGGGCTTGGGGACTGGCGGTCAGGGCCTGCAAGGCAGGATATCAAGACTGAAGTACAGTACCACATACCCACTACCACTTCCCTCTACTCTAAGTGAGACTTACCTCCCTTTCGATGCCTTCAGTTCTGTCCTCATGGCTGTGCCAAGCCCAGGACACTGCAGGGGGCTCACCATGGGACCCACCTGGCTGTTGGCCAGCTGCCACAAAGAAGAAGCCACTGTCAGGGTCCTCAAGGAGAGCGTGGCCAGGGAGGTGGAGGCGGTGGAACTCCTGGGGAGCAGGGACCAAGGTTGTAATTTAGGCAGGAGAAGCCCTGCCTACACAAGATGACTACACTTCCTCACTAGACGCTCCCAACTACGGTGAAGCAGGTGCCAGCATCCCTACTGTCGAGGTAACAAAAGGTTTAATGACTTTCCAAGGTTCAACAGACTCAGTGACAAGGTTGGAGGCTAGGTTTCTTTTCTTTTTTTTTTTTTTAAAGAACTTTTTTTTGCTAGTTGTCGATGGACCTTTATTTTATTTATTTATATGTGGTGCTGAGAATTGAACTCAGTGCCTCACACATGCTAGGCAAGTGCTCTACCTCTGAGCTACAATCCCAGCCCGGAAGCTGGGTTTCTTTCTACTGAGTTGGGCTTTTAGGCACAGGGGTGAGGAGCAGACAATACTGTGAGGAGGTATCTAGGAAGGATAATTCCATGGACTAAACTTAGAGCCTTCTAGTCCTGTGCTAGAAGATCCAGGGAAGGATGGGTGCCCAGGGGACCCTGGAATGTTCTGAGAGCAGCTTACCTCTTTGAATTGCGTGAGGGAACGCTCTGGCCCAAACACAAAACTCAGTGGCAGACTTTGGCGAAGGCAGGTGGAGCGTCCGGGAGAGCTATGGATGTGGGCAGCTGCTCGGTGCAGGGCAGGGCTCTGGGGGATGCCCCCTCTTCGGAGTGCCCCCACCATCTCATCTTCTAACAACCAGTGAATCTAGATAGAACAACCCAGGAAGTGGCAAAGGGCATCTTTCTTGCTTACTGGAGCCACTGCCTCATTCCTGGACTAGAAGATACTAGAAGATAACCCTGGCTCAAACTGAGAGAAGCCTCACTTCAATCCCAGAATAAAGGGGGGTACTTTTCTCATTTATATAGAAAGGTTATCAGTTACAGCACTTGGAGCCATTGCTTGCATTGGGGGAAAGAAGGCCCTCACCTCACTCATGGTGGTCTCAATAGCCAGTCTGTGGGGTGTGGCCAAATTGGACAGTCCTGGGTGCCTAAGTAGAAGGAAGATTCAGATATTGGTTTCCAGAAATGACACTAAGGGGCAGTGAGGAACTGTGAGAGGAAGATAAGTATATACCTCTCTTCTTCTGGGGGTGGTAGTGGGGGTCCCAGGCCATCATCTGACCTTAAAGATGACGGCTGCCCTGGGGATCGTGGGAATGAAGCACTGCTCTCAGATGTTGACCTGAACAGGGTAGAAACAAGTCAAAGGTCAGGAGACACTACCCCCCTGGGGCCTTCTCAATGTATCCTTAGTTCCCACATTCCCTTATATTCCTTTAATGGTACCCCTATTCCCACAAAAGCCCAGACCCCCCCACCAAGCTTGCTGCCACACCTATGGTGCTGAGGGTCCGAGGCGGGGGGAAGCTCCACTTCCAGGGGCAAGGTCAGCACAAAGACATCCAAAGTGACACTGAGGTCCCTCAGGGGAACTCGGCCTCCAATCGGGGGACCCTCCAGACTGGCAAGCACCTGGCCTGGGAGAGGGGAAAAGCTGGGGTTGCTGGGGGCCCAGGGAAAAGTATAGACTCCAAGTTCTAGGTGCTAATGAGTCATATTCCTAGGTCTTCCTCCATCCACAGACAGGCAGGCAATCTGTACTCGGACCCTGGCCTTCCCCAGGCTCCCTTGAACTCACCCAGACAGGTAGGCAGGCTGCATACAGGTACTGAGCTGTGCTGTCCACGAAGCCGCACAGAGCATGTGAGGTGCAGGAAGAGGGGTGGCAGGTCATGCACAAGGCTCTCAGGCCCAGTGGGTGAGTCACCACCCAAGATACTAAAGGAGTCTTCATCAGGGTTCACAGTGTCTGCATCTGACAGTGAGGCAGAGTCTAAACCAGCAGGCCCCAGGTCTGGTTCACGGCTCTCACGGTATTCCACCTCTAGCTCTGGATCACTCTCAGTGACCACACAGCAGGCAGATGTGTCACCTAGTGGTACATGTCATATGGTCAACAAACTAGGCTGACAGTGGAGGCCCCTAAATCTTGGCTTGAAGCAACCTCAACCCACTTGCTCACATACCTTCTTCTCCCACGAGTTCGGCTTCAGAAAACTCCAGATCACTGACTTTTCTGTCTACTGTTTCCCGAGGACCATCATCCTGGGCAAAAAAAAAAAAAAAAAAAAAAACCCAAACCAACCAAACAAAAAAACAAAACAAAACAAAATTTGATCCAAGCGGGACAAGAACTACATTGGACCATAGGGAACTGATTCAAGAGGATCCAGGCAGGCCAGTGGGATGACTAGGGCTCTGGGTTGAGGGCACAAAGGAGGGAAGAAAGGCACTCACTTCTCGTCTGCCGGATGGAGGACAATAGAAGAAGTAGTGGGGATTGGAGGGCACTGTGCGAAAGTGGAGACGACTAATTTCCAGGAATTTTTCCTGTTATAGAGTTTAGAAGTGGGTTATAATGTCAGATGACCCTTGAAGGCACTACCCACTCACCAGAATGGGACAGTGCACAGGGACTCTGCCCCTCTTCTGCCCTCACCCAAGCTCCCCACCTGGATGAGGCCATGAAGGGCATCGTGTGCGTCTCCTCTGAGCTGGCAGACATCTGACAGAGAGATCTCTGGGCCAGGATCTGGATTGCCAGGGACACGAGTGCTCTGAAACTCAGGCTCACTTAGGTCCTCAGTCTCTATGCTGAGAGGTGGGGGTGAAAAGGGCACCAGTATCAAGAACCACCAAGTGCTAGAGGTACCTGCTTCCCAAGTGAGGAGCAACACACACCTGTCTCTTGTTTACAGGGTACCAGCACAATAGCCTGGGCAGTGACAGAGGCCAGGGAGAACCAACCCACCCATTGGGCTCCAACCTCAACATTTATTAAGGGCCAGAAATTTCTGTGAAACACAGTGAGGATGATCCCAGTTTTCTGGCTTGCATCATTGGGTGGAGAGTGGGATCGTTCACCGTGAATGGAGAAGACAGGTGGAGAAGGGAGGTTTGATGGGAAGAAAATGAGTTCACTTGGGGGGGCATGAAAAACAGGGGATCTAGAGCTCCAGAGGGCCCTGGGCTGAAGTTCCAACTGAGTCCTCAATATATCCACCTCTCTAGTTCTTGTTTCCCCAATGCAATACACTGTAGAGCCTAATACAGAGTTGTCTGCCTGCTCATCTTTCTTTTTCCCTCCAGCCTCCCTTCAGCAAGGGCCTTTAAGGCTTAAAATGAGCTGGGGACTCAACAGTGAGAAAATACACAGCTTTGGGCCATGACACACAGATTAGTTGGGAAGATTATTACTATTGTATGGAGGTCCTCAGAACAAGTCTCCAATTTGGCAACTGGGAACTCACTGGCCCTGACCTGGTTCATCAGACCACACTACAGCAGGAGAGATAGGGAGTGCCTGGAAGGGAGACTGCTGCCAGAGCCAAATGGGAGAAAGCAGCCTGCATGGGAAAAAGGAAGCCAGCAACAAAATACTATTGCTTCTCTGATGCCCATTCCTGGATTAGAAGGTCCTTGTTTTTAGTCTAGGTTTGTTCCCCCACCTTCTCTGACATCACTCAAGAATAATCCTAACCTGGACTCAGAAGCTAGGATAGCTCGTTCCCGAGGCTCTGGACCCTCCTCAATGCTGCTGCTGAAAAGCCCTGGACTGAGAGGACCAGGGCTTGGGGGTGCATGAGGTAAACCCCACGTGTGGCCACACAGAGCAAGCAAAAATGGGGTGATGTCTATTTCTTGCAGTAGTTCCTCACAGGCATCCACTGCTGTCAGTAAATCCTGGCAAGTCACGCTCTGTGATTGCTGCAAGCTCCGGAATAGTCCTAATGGAAGTGGAAAAGGCCATGGGGGTCAGCTCTGGAATGGTCTCTCCAGGTCCCACCCCTGTAATGCCTGTAGCTCTACTCCCAGAGCTCCACTCCTCCCTCCTGTGGCCTTCCTGCTCACCACGGACATAGCACCGCTGTGCATGCTCCTGCAACAAGGCACAATGGGTGGCTGCCTCTTTGTACCTGGGCTCCATCCAGACTGAGGATGCAGAGGGGTGGTCGAGGAACTGAGTCCTAGGAGTTGAGGGACAAGAGAGTTTGGCCAACTCCCCTATATGATACCTTGGATTCATTAGCCAGTGAATATCCAGTCTCTTATAACCAGATTCTTACAAAATGTATTCACTCATTTGATGAACCAGCCAAGGGAAGCCAGAAGCTGAGTTCTTGTCACTGACCATCAACCTGTTTACGCATACCCATGAGTGTACACTCAAACCTTTGTAGGAGGAAGACACAGATGAACATCAAGGGCGCTCACCGGAAGATGAGGTCTCGAGGTGCCTGAGGGGGCTGCATGCCAACCATTTGTTCCCTCAATGCTTCCAGAGAACAGCTATAGACATAGACAGGACACCGGGTCCGGGGCCCATCTGTACTCTCTGTCTGGGAAGCCTGACGCCCAGTATAAGCCTGTAAGTCCCGGCGGAAGGGAGGGCTCAGCTCTCCTTGATCCTGGACATTGTCTGTGGGGAAAGTTGTCCCATGGTCTTCAAGCCCTTTATTTATCACCCCACTCCTGCCTAACTGACATCACAGTCAACAACCTTACCATCAGCTAGGGTTACACTGAGGATAGGGACTTGGGACTTGGTAGCCTTAACCCCAGTTTCTCCCAGATCGTGTGGACTGGGGGCTCTGCTCCAGTCCCCAAACTTAGGCTTTGTTTCTTCTTGAGAAGGTCCCTCCAGTCCATAAGCAGCCAGACGCTGGACATCTAAAGAGGAAAAGACAAGCTGGGCCTAGTGGCGCAGACCTGTAATCCCAGCACTTGGGGAGGCTGATAGGAGAATCACGAGTTCAAAGCCAGCCTCAGCAAAGGCAAGGCGCTAAGCAACTCAGTGAGACCCTATATCTACATAAAACACAAAATAGGGCTGGGGATGTGGCTCAGTGGTCGAGTGCCCCTGAGTTCAATCCCCAGTACCAAAAAAAAAGAAAAAAAAAAAGGAAAAGAAAAGACAGATACAAATCAGAATTGTCCGGTGTTCTGATGAGGAAGTGCAGGTGCAGGGGTTTATATTGTGTGTGTATATATATCTGTGGCGGGGAGGATTAGTGGAGTCAGTAGTCAGTACCTGTGAAGGCAGCAGGGAGAAAAGTCAGAAATACATGCTGGGGGGTCACCAGCCTGGCATAGCAGCGCCACTGAGGGGGCTGGGCAGAGATGAGAGGCCTGAGAGTTTCAGGAAGACCTACACCCTGTAAGAAAGAAACAGAAAATTAGAGTAATCGACAAGGGAACATCTAAGCTCTGTTCCCTTCCTCCACCCTGAGCTGACTCATCTTAGGTATGATGTATAAGATTCAGAACAAAAGGAAATGACAGTGTCATTGGCAGAAGGCATTTGGAATCAGGGTGATAGAAATTTAAGCATGGATATATAGTGATGGGAGGAGGTCAGTATGACAGGGCTTGGGGAGTAGACTCAATGCTGACCAGGGCAGGAAAAGCTGAGTCTCCAGTGGCCAGGGCGATGCTGACTGCTTGATCCTTTAGGATCCCATGGCTTTCCACTGGCAGCCCCTCTGCACCTACAAAAGGGGTAGAGATGGTGGAAGAGGGTAGAGCCCCCAGAAAGGCAGGGCTCTGAGTTGAAGAGAGGGGGAGGATGGAGAGGAGGGAGTCCAGAACTCAGAAACCACCCTGTGGGAATGGGGGAACTGGCTGGGTTAGAGTCTGGCGTTAGGAAAATGGAGGGGAGCTCACCTGGATCATGACAGGTCCGCCGCAGGACCTCACCCAAGAAGGCAGCCTGGTCAGCAGGGGTCAGTGGGATCTCCCGGTCACTCAGCTCCTGCCCCAGGCAGCTGTGCAGCAGGCACAGCACCGTGTCGTTGGCAGGACAGGGCCCCTCGGCGAGAGGAACACCCTCTGGCTCTGCCCGACACACACTCTGTTCAGCACCCAGAGCCTCCTGCTTCTCAGTGTCCCCAGCTCCACCCTGGCCAGCAAAGCCCTTTGGCCTCAGCTTCCTTCCGCCCCATCACTCATTTGCTTCTCTACTTATCTACTCTCTAATATGCCCAGCATGCTGGCCCCCTAGGAGAGTGGTGAGTAGGTACCCACCTCTGGAAAGCAAAAGGAAAAACATCTGCAGCTGCTGGCACTGTGGCAGCAATCCCATTAGGTCAAAATGGAAAGGGATCTCATGGACACAAGTGTCTCCTCCCTGGTCCAGTCCTAGGAGGGAGGGAAGAATGACAGAACACAACAGCGATACCCAGATTAACTGCCTTTTTTCTACTCATTCCCCTGTTCCACCCAATGGGCCACCTTCCCCACTGACCATCAGACACCCGCGGCTCTGGGGGCAAAGGACCCCATTCCTTGCTCTGGCACAGCTGTACCAGGTATTCAAAGCTCAGCATGGAGCCTATGCAGGCAGCATCCCGTGGGTGCAGCTAGGGGAGAAAACATCAGAGGACAAAAGTCAATCCCTCATAATCCTAGCCTCTAGTTCTCAACAAAGCCTAACAGTCACAGACATTCAGAGGGCCCAGGAAGACCACAGGCTACAGCATCCAAAGGACATGCAACCTGGTAAGAGATCAGGGTATGGTTCTCAGGTCACTCACAGCTTGAGGGATCTCAGAGTATGTCAAGTCCTGAAGGTGCTTCCAGCTTTCAGGGCCAGGTCCCACTCGCCCATATTGTGGTTCCACCCATACCTCGGTGACCAGATTAAGCTCTGAGTCCCCCTCCAGGGCCTCCACCTCCACGTCATTGTCATCATCTGTTGAGAAGCTAAAGGAGGAAAGGCTCTGAGGAAGAGGGAAAAGGGATCTAACACACACCCTTGTGGCAGAAAACGAGCTTCATGGAGGATAGGAAGGAGGCAGGCATGGAGGACAGCCACAAATTGCACCTGGACTATATTTGCCTGATGGAAAATACAGCCTCCCCCTGCCTCAACTTGGGTTGGATATATCAGGATACGTGAGCTGGAAGTTTAGGGGACAGTGAGGAGGGAGGGCACTCTGCAGAAATGACTTCGGGGCAGGGTTAAACCTCACCTGTCTTTGGTGGAGGTGGAGTGTGGGGGGAAGAGGATGTACTGGATGACACATGTGTGTTTCTCTTCAGCTGCAGCTTGCCCGGGTGGTTCGTTCTGTGGGTAAATAGGAGATCCTGGAAAAATCTTAGCCAGTGTGAAGACCTGGTCTGGCCTAGCTCTGGCCCTCAGAACTTCAGGACCCTCACCACTTCTCATATGTCTATGACTCTGGCCTCAGGCCTTGGTCCTCTGGCCATATGGTCCCTATGAGGCAAGATTCACAGCAGTCCCCACCCAGCTCACAGGCAAATGTTCCTGAGATTATGACAGACCTTGAGGTGAAGTGTCACGAGGGATAGCACACACCTGAATTGGTAGCTCCAGGACCATATTGATGATTCCTTCCCCACTGCAGGCAAAGTGGAACCCTTCAGAAAGTCGAACTCTAAAGCCCCATAAAGGCAGAGTAAGATGAGAAAAGAGATACTCGGTGCAGTGCCCCAACACACATCTCCCAGCAGCCATCGTGACAGCCTAGTCCACCGGGGGCTCTGCTCAGACTAGCAGTCCCTCAGAGTGCAACAGGTCCAATTAGGATTAGAGGCCAAAACAAGCAGAGTAGGGGAAAAGTGCAAGGTTAGGTAGTAGCAAGCTCTGTACTTGATACTGGAATGGGTGATAGAAGGTGCCTGGCTTGGGCTTTCTGCCAGTGTTCAAACTCAAAGTCCAACTCGCTCTACTTCTACCCCAGTAGCCTGGCAGGCTCGAGTGACATACTCAGTGAGGACGGATAGGAGCTGGGCGATGGCACTGAGTGGCAGTGCAGGAGCCAGGCCTGACGGGACACTCCAGAGCCAGCGTTGATGGTAGAGGTAGCGTGACAGTGATGCTAGGCTAGATGAGGCTGAACGGCCTGAGACTAAGGGCAGTGGCCCTGGTGGCTCCAGTGTCAGCAAGAAGGGTGCCCGGTAGTCCAGGGGTAGCTTCTCATACCTGGGAAATGGGCAATTCCTCAGCTGATCTCTACTCATACTCTTCCCTCATGTTCCTGGGCCCCTTCCCCATCTTCTATACTAACCTGATGAGGAGCTTGTCCAGTGGTTTATGGAGGACCACAAGGCAGGGCCGGTCAGACAGTGCCTGCTGTGGTCCCAGCATGGGAGGTGACTTGGAGGGAGAGCTGCCCCCACCAGTGCCACCCAGCCCTTTTCGTTTCACCTTGGGTGTTGGCTCCTTGCTTTGCACCCGGTGGGGGAAACGAAGCCGCAGTATCTCTTCCCTCAAGCCTGACACAATCTGCAAGGAAAATGTGGTCAAGTTCCCCTATTAAGTCTGAGAAAAGAGGCCTACAGACAAGGTAAGAGAACCCTCTCCTTCAAGCCTTACTTGGTGTAGGCATTACTTCTCCCTACTAGAACTGGCCCTGTAGGGGTACAGAAAATGTAGCTCATCTACACCCCAAGACTCCTTGGTCTGGGAGTCAGGGCCCAGCTTACCTTGTGCCGGGCCTGTGCTGGAGTGCCAATGGGAAAACCTAGGCGAAGAACCATGCAGGGGGCCTTGGAAATGATGCGGACCATGTAGAAGGATGATGGGGGCTGGTCTGGAGCACTGGGGAGAAATGGAAGGGAGTGAGCAGCCCTAGGCTGGGAGTAGATGGGTTTAGGAGGAAGCAGGGTTGAGGCCTGGCATTAGAGGAGGATATATGGAATGAGGTGATGGGGGAAAAGTGAGGAGATGTCACTTCGCCCACCTGGAGAGCAGCTTGACATAAGAATAACCCTCGACCAGCACAAAGCTGCTCCAGTCCCGAAGCAAAGAAGTCAGGGAGGAGTGTGAAATCCTGCACTGGATAGTGCTGTAGCGTCCATTGCTGCCTGGGGTATGCAAGTGCTTGGGGATTGGTCTAGGAAGAAGGTGTTGAATGAGATCAGACCCCCCATCCCCAATCTTGGGGGTTAGAGTAAACTACTTCCTCCCTCTTCTAGGCCTCCCTGAGATTATGGAGGCTGATAAACAGGAAGATGTGGACACAGCTGGTACCCTTCCCATCATTTCCTATCCTCTTACCCTTGCTCCTCCACCCAAACTATGGCCCTAGCCCTGAAGGTACACACGTGTCGTGCTCCAGGATGAGCACCAGGCGATGCATGTGCAGCCAGCGCTGCCATGAATTAGCATCCATAGACAGCACTGGTTTCCAATAGGCAGCAAACTGGGCATGAGATGAGTCAGAACCACTGTGTTGGAGGGAGAGCACCTGGGAACAGAAAAGACAGCCCTATGGGAGCATCTGTGGACAACCAGCAAACAGAGCCAAAGCAGACTCAGTTCAAGGGGTCAAAGACAGTAGTAGGTTAAGGCTAGGGCCTAGATATAGCCTAATTTGGGACTGAGGAAAAACAGCTTCCAATATGAAGGCTGGATTAGGATGACTGAGCCAGGGGCAAACTGTATAGCCCTTTAAAGCTGAATTCAGCAGGAAGATGGAACCTGCCCAGCTTATGTCACTGACTTTCAAAGAAAAACTGAGTGATGGCAAGACCTGGTGATGAGGCCACTATACACTCATGTAAGTCATGTGCCCATCAGTGCTAGACTGTCAGCCATGGACCAAGTATGAAGACAGCCTAGGACAAAGGAAGCTGTGGTGTTCAGAAAGCACATAGTTCACAGTGATTGGTGACGGGTGGGAACAGGTGAAGGTGGCTAGGGAGGCTGGGGAGAGGGAGTGCAGTCTGCTGAGGGACCATCGCCTAAATGTTCTGCAAGATGTTGGACACCCATGATCAGTTAAGGACCTTTTGGATCCTTCTCCTCCCTTTCCCCAGAGCCTCAGGAGGAGGAAAAGAGATGCTTTCAAGGTCAAAGGTGAAGCTTCTAGTTTCTGTTCCTTGAAAGAGAAGGAACAGAAGTTGGTCTGGGATCCAGATACTGTGTTGATCCCTACCCAGGTAGACAGAAAAGGGGCTACCAAGCATCAGAGCCACTCACCGGGGTGGTGGAGCCTGGAGGGATGTAGAAGAGTGGCACTCCACTCTTGGTGCTGTCTGGAAGTGTGAAGTGCTCTGGCACTGAGGAGAAGGACTGAAGGTGGGCTAACATCTGGTCAGTCTGGTTAATGCTGTCAAAAAGGGGCAAGCCTGAGCCACAGCTGACTCTGCTGGGTGCAGTTGAGGGGAACCCCAAGGAGACACGGGACCAAAGACACAGCCTGGTGCTCTGGATGACCCTCCCCCACTCCCAGTTTCACAAATCTGTCCCTCCACACAACAAATAGGGCATTATTCACCAAGTGGTGACTTCGCTTACCTCTGTAGTGTGTTCCAGAAACGGCGGATAACATGGGTACGATATAAAGAACGAATGGGTTGCCTTAGTGCACAGGACACATCATGCAAAATGTCATAGCCACCTTCCATTGTCACTTCTACCCGTGTTCCTCGAGGACCCTCGGGCTCTAGGGGCCAGGGTGCCATAGCCACATACTCAATGCGCATATTGTGTTTCCAAAGCAGCACCAGCTTCACTTCCAATTGGGAGCCTCCTTCAGGGGAGCAGAAAGGCCAGTTAGGTGAAGAAGGCATAGGACTCTAGGCCTAGACAGATTCCTATCTGAAACCTCACCCACCTCATGGAACTCTAGCCTGGCCAAAGGTTCCAAGCACAGTTTCATAGGTTTCAGGCCCAGAGTCTGCCAACTGACTCAAAAAGAAGTGTGCAGGAGTAATTTGAAAATAAAGCCAAGTTCAGGACACTACACCCACCTCAGCTGGTTCAAAGGGAGATGGAATTGGGAAGCTACATGCTGGGAGAAGTAAGCCCTGAAGGCAACTCTCAAATGATAAGCAGAGTCTTTCACAGGGATGTTCTTTCAGCTGTGATACATGGGTGTCTTCCACTCTATTCAATAGGTCTACCTGCACAAAAGTTCTCAGAGATCTGTGAAATCACAGTAGGACCTAGTGACTCTCACCTTTGGCCAGTGTGACCTCTCGGACACTGTAGCCCTCTCGAAGCCGTACAGACACAGTGCTGACCAAGTCAGCTGGTACCTCCTTCTCAGTGTGCTTCTTCCGGCGCAAGGCCAAGGCGGGGTTGCTGCTTGCGGAGACCAGGTGTTCATTAAATAGGCGGTGCTGAGAACCTGGGGGCCCGATGAAGATGGGGAAAGAGAAAATGGTGCCCTGTCAGTAGACAGGTACAAAAGGGGAAGGGACTATGCCAAAATCACTGTGCGAACAGCACCATAGCAGCCAGCCCTAGTTAGACTTTCAGTCCTCCCAAAGCCTAGACTGCATAATCTTGGCCCATTCTATATTCCCCCTTCCATACCCACCTAGCCTGACTCTTACCACAGTAATATTCAGGGTTCAGTGCTTCCCCACTGCGTAGGAAGGAATAGAGCAAGAATGCCCGGTGGTAGACAGTCAGACCCAGGTTGCCTGGCTCAGGCTCAGGACAGGTAGACAGGTAGGAGCCAAATGTTGCCATTGCGATGAACTTCATCAATTCCACATTGGGCACATGGCCAAAACTGCAGTCATAAGAGTAAACTCCGCCTACCTGGAGAAAGTGAGCAAGTAGAGACCCTGCTCCACCAGAGGAACAGGAGATGATGAACAGCAAGAGTGGGAGCTGGGACTGGGTGGCTGTTCCCATCCCTTGGACTACAGAGAAGCAGGCCACCATTCTCCCTCTGTGCCTGTCCTTCTTGAGCCCTTCTGTCTAAAGGCCAAATCATTTGGTTACATCATCCTCTGTCTTTCTTCAATATCAAATACTCTTCTCTCCCTTCACTAAAGATTTTAGCAACTGGTTCATTGGTTTCCTGTCACTATCCTGAGAGCCTTGAGTGTATAACTAACAAAGTGTTTCTCAAACTTCAGGGAGCTTACAGAACCCTCCAGGGATATTATTAAAATGCAGGAGGTCTTGGGTGGAACCTGAGAGTCTGCATTGCAAACAAGCTTTCTGATGCCAATGCCAAGGCTACAGATTAGAAATTGGCAAACTCATATACCTTGAAGGCCAAATACAGCCCATCATCTATGTTTGTCAATAAGGTTTTACTGGAACTCAGCCAGATCATTCATTTTGTGTTGTCTTTGGTCGCTTTTGCGCTACCACTTGAGAGCCTCCACACCACCACAGCACAGCCCAACAGTTGTGACAAACCAAGAGGCCCTTAACGCTTAAATATTCACTAACTGGCCTCGATGATTCATCCAGTTCCCTAGTTGCTTGGTTCCTTAACCCTCATCTCTATTTTACTGCATGTTGGCTACATCTCGGGCCTTGGCTTCACCTGGAACAAATTCATCTTTGCAATTCTAAACTGCTACAATCCACAATATATGATTACCCTTTAGTTTCCTTCTGCCTTCTTCCTGCTGCTCTTTGACCACACTGGTTCTGCCAAGCCTTCAGTGTGCTCTCTCCAAGTCGAACAGCACTATCCTGATCCTCCTTATGTAACCCTCCTGGACCTGGATCCTTAGTTCAAGCAACTTCATAAACATTGTTCTCAAGTCCCTGACCCTCTTCACTGTTTTCTGCTCCTACCTCAAAACCCCATCTAGGATCACAACCTCTATCCTCATTCAAATCAATGGTGTCCAAATGAAGAAAACTGCATAATGTGTAGACTGGCCCTACATCAAAACCTGACACCCCATCCGGCTACTTATTCAGCGTTGTCTTTAAGCTTGTACCATTTTTTCAACACTGGTCTCCCTTCTTTATGGTACTCATTATTACCCTTCACTTCAAGGGCCTATGGTAGAATTTATCTTTCTCTTTACTTCTATTTCTAGCTCAAAGAAAGAAATGACACTTGCCTGCTCTGAAAGAATCCCTCAATCTATTTCTAGAGTCAATGTCCTCCTGTCAATTTAGGGACTTTACTCCATCAGGTTCCCTTTTCTTTCCCTTTTCAAACTCTTCTTCACTATGGCCCTTTAGAACCAAGCTTAAGTCTCTAGCTTAAAAAAACAAACCAAATAGAATAAACACTACTTTTCCTCCCTGTGCTTTCCTCTGGCTACCATTCTCTCTTGTTCCCACTTGATCTGAATAGTCTATTTCTTGTGTCAACACTTATCTCTACTTCCTTCTCTTCTACCCACAGCAATAATTTCCCTCACAACCTCCTCACTGAAGTGATTCTGAAAAGGATCCCAGTGACCTAATTACTACATCCAAAGGGTAGTTTTCATTCTTTATCCTACTTAATCTTTCTGTGTACTTTGCAATGTTACCTACTTGTTTCTTCCAAAACCTCTGACTTCTCTGACATCAGAACCTGGGTTCTTGTCAGGTTATTTTCCTTCATTCCTTTTGCTGGGCCTTCTTCCTGTGGAAGACCTTTGAACAATGGTGTTCCCCAAGGCTCTTCTGGGACACTTCCCTCTTCTCAGTTACTATCTGTAGCCTGACAGATCTTTAGTTTCTACCTCTCATCTACCTTGTCTCCTGAGTCTCAGGATCTGCATATCCAACTGTTAACTGCTATGAATAGCAGCCATTTCATATATAATTAGGCACTCTGCTCTGTACTTTAAAGGCATGATCTCACCCATGGGTAGGTACTTTTATAATCTCCACTTATAAATGAATCCAACCTAGAACTGACCGGTGTGTCCAAGGTCACAGAGCTAATAAATAGAGCCAGAATTCAGACTAGGCATGCCTAACTCTAAAGGCAATGTTCTTAACTACTATACTGTGTTCAATTACAGGAACCTTAAACACAACATACATGAACCTGAACAAAACATACACATACACAAAATTCATGACCTTGTCCTCACTCTACCCCAAGTGCTTCTCTTTCCATTTGTTCTTCATGCCACTCAGTCAGAAACTTGAAAACACCCTAGTCTTCTCTTTCTCTCTCACCTGTCTCTCACTCTGTATCTTGCTAATACTAAGCCATACTTAACTCCACCTTTTTATTTCCTCAACCCTCTTCCCCTAAGTTCCCTAATTTAGGCCCTAATCCTCTCACTTGAACCACTGCAATTAATTGTCTGTCTCCATTCCTGCCTTTGACTCAGCAGCAAGAATGGCCTTTATAAAATGTAAACCCAACTAGTGATTTTCCTTCTATATATCTGCATCACCCACAGAATTACACATTTTACTTCTTAATATGGAAAAAACCAGCTTTTCATACTTGGCTATGCCTATCCCTCTAGTCTTGGTTTCCACAGCTCTTGCCACCTGCCCTATAGACAACCAATCCAAATCAGCTGTAGTTCCCTGAATATGCCTTCCCTCCTCTTTGCTTAAGCTAGTTTGAGCTGGGTTTTTAACCCTTTAAACCAAAACAACAATAACTAACCTAATGGGGTAGGTGGGGCTGAAACTGACTCAGATTTCAAAATTTCCATTCTTTTTATTTAACATGCTGTCTCCCAAATCCTAAAGAAAGGGGACAAAAATGAGAGTCCTCTCCCACCATTGCTACCTACGCTGCTCTAGACATGATACCTTCCCCACCAGGCAACTGTCATTAGCTTCACTTGGGAAATCCTACCCACAAGAAAGTAACCAGCCACACCTGACTTTGTGAGATACCCAATTCCTTCTCCTTCCTAGAAATTACTCACCTGCACAAAGGAACAAGCCACAGTACCACTGCGGAGCTGGTTCAGTAGTGTCTCACAGACAGCAACATCAGGGACGCTGGTCACCCCATCTGTGATCACGATGATACCTGAGGCAGGAAACAAGATTCAGACTGCAGCACCGGCCAAACCAAATTAACAGGGAGGCACTCAATGGACAGGACCCTGAAGACCTCAGTGTCCATCTACCAACATGTTTTATAAACCTCTAATACCTTTCTTTTTTTAAAAAATATTTATTTTTTAGTTGTAGGTGGACACAATAGCTTTATTTTATTTTTACGTGGTGCTGAGGATCGAACCCAGTGCCTCACGCGTGCTAGGCGAGCACGCTACCACTGCGCCATAACCCCAGCCCCTCTAATACCTTTCCTTCTCTCCTCCTTTCCTGACTCTTGATGCTAGATCACAATCTCCCCTAGGTGATGTCCTTGGAGTTCCACTCCTTTCCACTAGGGTCCCTGATAGTTGTCAGAGCTGAGGGTACTCCAGATATACACTAGTGCAGACTTGTATTTTGCAGACAATGAAACAGGTGCTCTTCCTTGGGACCCAGTGATCCCCAGGAACCTCTTTGTCAACAAAGATTGACAACTATCTTTGTCAATATCCCCTCACCCTTCTGGAATTCCCCTTTCCCCATTTCCACCAACATTCTTTCTACTGACCTGCACTGGAGTTTGAGGGCAGTAACTGCAGTGCCAAGATGCCCTGACGAATCATACTGACCAGTCCAAGATCAGCTGTTACCATGGAGACTCCCACCTTCCGGCCCAAGGGCTCCCCTGAGTCTGGGGACTGGTCTTCTGCCTGGCCCCGAGTTAAAGAAAAGTTAGAATAGGACAGATTACATTGCTGCCTCATCCATAGCAAAACCAGAATTTATAATTTTTCTTCTGTTTTAAATTTAATTAATATTTATTTATCTGGGTATTGAATCCACAGTGCCCTACCACTGACCTATGTCCTCTTCTTTCGCTTTTTACTTTCACTTTTTATTTTAAGACAGAGTTTCACTAAATTGCTGAGGCTGGCCTTGAACTAGTGATTCTCCAGCCTTAGCCTCCCAAGTAGCTGGTATTATAGGAACACACCACCATATCCAGCTTCTTCTTTCTCTTTCTTTCTTTCTTTTTTTGTAGTGCTGGGAATTGAACCCAAGACCTTACACATGCTAAGCATGTGCTCTACCACTGAGCTATACCTCTAGCCCTAAACCAGAATTTGTAGCCCAGTATTGCCCAGGCCTAATCATGTGAAGACCCCAAGCTCCACACTATGCTGCTGAATCCTACTGTTTTCCTTTCCACACATGTGCTTAGCTGCTGAACCTGAGATGGGAAGGGAGTCCAGCACCAGGCAAACCATCAGATTGTACTGAGGCAGGGCTTCTCCACCTTTTGCCAAGAAGGGCCTTTTTCCATATTCTTCCATCACTATCATGAAATACTTTATAAACAATCCAGTTCCATGCCGGTCATCAGGCACACAGAACTACTACTTGCCTGGCAACTTCTAGGGTACCCAAAGCAACTCTAGGGAGCCCAAGTAGCTTTATCCATGATCGTTCAAGATACCAACTCAAGATCAAAGCCACTTCCGATCAGCTTCTCAGATCCTCATGAGAAGAAGATCCAGGATTGAAAAGACACAAGCAAATGGCATTCACCTTTTTTCCCTCTAAAAATCTTGAGTCACTGTCCTCCAGAAGGAAGCTTGTTGTGTTCACTAGCACAGCTGTTCTTGGTTCACTCTGCCCTTGGCTATTAGCCCTTTTCTGCCATCATTCCCCTCTCTAGGTGGTTCGGTCTTCCTTTCTGCCTTCCATCCTTACATATTCTCTTTCGAAATGGCCTCTGCCCACTTCTCTCCCACATACCTGGCTCTGGGGATCATACTGCTGCTGCAGCATAGCAGCCACCTTATCCTCAAAGAGGCAGAGTTGTTCATACACCTGCTGAAGGAATGCTTCCCGCTGGGAAGGGTCCAAAAGGCAGCCCTGTACCAGCACCTGAGAAGCACAAGGGAAAGACTTAGATAGGACCATAGCAGGGTACTGGCCCCTATAGACCTCTACTCTCTCCATTTATTCTCCATAGCTCCCTCTAGGCAATCCAATTTCCTACCCAACCAGGATCAAATGGCTCCACAGCCAGTTCCTCCTTCTAAGATCTACTTCACCAATTCTTAGCCCAAGTATATGGCAATCCTGTGTATAGCCCTAAGATATCATCACCTTAATCTGGGGTCATAATATTTACCTATGCTTAGGGTCCTCCACTCTGGGCTTCCCCAGTTTCCCACATGGGGACATCATAAGATCTCCTAAGCCGGGCGCGGTGGCTCACGCTTGTAATCCCAGCACTTAGGGAGGCTGAGACAGGAGGATCGCGAGTTCAAAGCCAGCCTCAGCAATGGCGAGGCACTAAGCAACTCAGTGAGACCCTGTCTCTACATAAAACACAAAATAGGGCTGGGGATGTGGCTCAGTGGTCGAGTGCCCCTGAGTTCAGTCCCTGGTGCC
>PVHX01015220.1:0-47591 GCA_004024805.1 Geosciurus inauris
CAGAGCTCATGGTCGGATTAACCCATACATGAGTTCCCCTTGCCACATTGAGATGATCCTCACTGAAAAGGAACAAATTGTTCCTAAACCAGAAGAAGAGGTTGCACAGAAGAAAAAGATATCCCAGAAGAAACTGAAGAAACAAAAACTTATGGCACGGGAATAAATTCAGCATATAATAAATGCAAATAAAAGTAAACGAAAAAAAAAAAAACTGAACTAATGTGTCCTAATATGCTTGGTTTTTATCTACACTGGGCACTCAACGCAGTCAACATTGAAGGGCATATACCTCAATTTTAGACTTCTTTAAAACTCAGGAGCCACTCAACTACATTATCATAAAAGACATGTGTCATTTGTTAGAATGGGGAGCTACAAAATCAAATAATTAGCTGGTAGATATCCATTATTTACACCTCCAAAAAATAAACCATCCCCAGAGTTTCTGAGTCCATTGGCAATGAAGTTACATGTAGTTGCTCTCTCAAAGATCAAGTATTTAGAAAGTGATATGAATTCTTGTCAAACACTCTAGTGCCTTTAATTGAAGACTCTTATTTGGATGCTCCCTCCCACAGGACCATTGTGTACTTACATTCTGGTATGTTATTGTAACTATGAATTACCAGATACCATTTCACTCTTGACTGCATCATTGCTTTGAAGCCTCTCTATGAAGCAAAAGCAAAAAGCAAAGCATGTTTAATGTGACTAAAACTGCCTTATCTTTTGAAAGCTCATTATTACATGGAGAAGATGAGGGTTGCATGAGTAGTCATTTCCCTCCCACTATTTTTTCTTTTCTTCTTTATTTCTTTTTTGCCATTGTCTTTAATTTCATATGATGAGTTTGTTCAGTGAATGGTTCCATTACCTTCAGGATCAAATCCAAACCCCTTAGTGTGGCATGCCAGCCCCTTTATAATCTGCTTGGTGATTAGTTCTCCAGCCTCATAATTTGGCAGTGTCCCCTCACACCTGTGCTCCAGTCACACTGAACGACTTGCTGTACCTTGGAAGTGCTGTGTTCTTTCATGCCTCAGTGCCTTCCCACATTCCGCCCAATGAGTGCTTCCGCTCATTTCCCTACTTAGCTAAATCCTACTCATCTCTCAAAGCTCACTTCACATATTGCCTGGGAATATTTCCCACTTGATTCTAGCTTGGATAAAATAAATACAAATAGATACAAATATGGATATAAATACAGATTAAGAGAGCACCACATGCACATCCAAGTTTCTTCAAGTTTCGGGATCTACCTTAAAAAGCAATATCATTAACTTCTGTTGTCCAAATGAAAACAAAAGTATTAAGTTATGTGAAGTTTAATATGATTTAACATTAAAATTGAATGTATTAATTGCTTAAGACTAGCAAGGGATTTAGAATACACACTTATTTTTCATATATTTCTAAGTGTTTCAAACTTATTTAAACCGGAAATGGGACGAGTATCTAGAATCTGCTATGAGACATTTCTCCTCTTCCTTCCTTTATTCCATCTCAAACATTACTGTTTATGCACTGATATTCACACAAAACCATGTAATAAGTGTTCTGTGAATAGTTTAGAAAAATTTTAATGGTAAGATTGACATTACCCAATCTTAAAGATAGCTATATACTCTGGAACTCAGGCCTAATTTAAAATGTGATCCAATTATTTTACAAATTCACATACACCCTTAACATGATTTTTTAAAATCTGTTGCAACATTTATCAAGTTGAATGAAATTATAAGTATTCTTTAAGTCAAATGTAAGATCTTTAGCATTAGGATGTATATTTACATATAGATTATACATGTATACATAATTTTACAAAGCAATAGCTCACTTTTAGAGGTTATATCCAGGTTATAGTAACTTGGATAATTGAATGATTAAATGAATGTACACATATCTTAATAGGTACATTTTTTTAGCTCAGAAGCAAACTTCATCACTCCTTCATCTTTGAAAAAAAAGTTGCTTACATGATATGATACTTAAATTGTTCCTGTCACCACCCACCTATTTCTATTGTTTTAATTTCATCAAGGAAGATATTTAAATGAGAACCATAAGGACAAAAATCTTTTACATTTTAAAGAAATTTTATTCATATAAACTTATCAAAGAGATAATATTCTGAGCATTAAAATGTATTAGTCAGCATAAAATAAAGTAATGAATAAAAATCATCAGTTTAATACATTGCTTTGAAAAATGTAGTAGGCCCAAATGATTTTAATATTCTGATGATGAGAGCCAGTCCTGCTCTGGCACCATTGCTGAACACTGTCAGGGAGCAAAAGCTGCTTGGAGATTTAAATGATTACCCATTCTGACATAAGACACTGTCCATTACCTTGAATCAAAGATGGAGATGTAAGGTATGACTTTGATTCATCTTTTCACTAGCAGAGAAAGATGCTATTTATCTTTATCAACCGGATTACATCTAATACAGCCACCAGAAAGCAGCCAGTTTGATTTGAATTATTTTGAAGATATAGACACTTCAAAGACTTTGAAGTCTTTTCTTTTTTTCCAGAGGACATTGAAACAGATTATTTTTTTCTGACTAGAAATGTGCTTTATGCCATCAACTATTTTAATTTATAAATTTCTTGTTATTTTCATAATCATGAAATCAATGTTTGCTCTACAGTTTCTATGCATCTGCTTTGATAGGATAAATCTGTAAAATACTGCTAGTTTGTGCTGTTAGGAGCAAGAACTTTTCCAAGGCAAAAGAATGCTTAACATACAAGTGCCATTAAAGAGAAAATCTTGCTGAAAATAATGACAATTCTGTATTTTTTTAGAGTTCAAGAAGAGTTCAATTTAACACATTGAGTTTTTTTATGATCTAGGTATCTTTAAAAAAAAAAAATTGCACTCAGTTTCCAACCTAAACTTTTTGTTCTTCCTTACTAACTTTCCAACAACAGAATTACACCTTCTTTTAAAAATCACTCTTCAAATACTGTCCTCTAGATTATCTGGTTTTTGTTGTTTTTGTTTTATTTTGTTTTTTTTGTGTGTGTGTGTAATAAATTAAATAAAAATTTAGAGGCTTTAAACAACAAATGAATGACACATTTCATGATTTTCTCTTGTTTTTGGAAACATGGGCAGTGCTCATCTTTGAGATCTTTCTGATCCATGTGGTAGGATTCTGCTGGCAGAAGCACCGTGGTGGAAGTTCCAAATGGTTTCACTCACATGCTGGTAATTTTAGTAGGATGGCAGGAAGGCTGATATCTGAGGAGGCTGTATAGCAGAGCACCTAGGTAGGTCTTTCCAGCAGCAACCTCAAGGTGGTTAGACTCCTTTCATGGCATCTGGTTTCTCAGTGAAAATGAGTATTCCAAGAAGCCTGAACAGAATCTTCTTTTAACCCATCCTTGGAAAGTCTCTAAAGTTTTCTACTGCATTCTGTTAACAAATTGCTAAGCAAGAGCAGAGGAATTAGGCTCATCCTCTTTGTGACCATTTTGAATTTAACTCATTCCTTCCTTCTGTCATTACCTATTACCTTCTTCATTACCTATCACATTACCTATTACCCCCATATTTAAAATGTGTGACTTTCACCCAGAAGTCCTTAGGTTTTATCTCATTGTGTTCTTGTTTCTGTCTTTGGCTTCTTATTATCTAGATTAGGGTGGGGTTCAGTCAAGGAGCCTAGAGTGTAGTTCCTCTTGTATTGTTATTAATAGGAAGACATCTAAACCAAAATGTTGAGTTTTAGGTTCTATATAAATGCACAATTCAATGATGATGCAGGGAAGTTAATGCAATAAACTGTTTCCAAAAGCCCTTTGGGATGCAGTAGGGTTAGAAGCATGTAAGAGTCAATGGAATGTAGCATTTCTTAAATCCAGTCAGGCAGTGTTACCGCTTCATTGATTAGGGCTTATTTTTCCTGCCAAGAAAGAGGTCTCTATGGCATTTGGCTCTGTATCCTGGGATGTTAATTCGGCTGCTGAGTCAGTCTACATTTTCCATGTAAAAAGACTTATATTTGTAGCTGAGCAGGTTTTCTCATTATGACATTGTCCATAAAAATTTGGTATTCCAAGGCTTTTGACATCTTGTATTATATCCAATCTGGCAATATATTTGCTGACAAAATCACTACAAACTCTGTGACTGTGCTACTAACTTTAGTGAGGTTATTCCACTAGGGAGAATCCAAATACTTTATTCTTAATTTCAAGTAGGGAAGGACTATGGTATGCTATAAATGGCTACAACTTCTTTGTAAGGCTAACCATTGAGCAATGGGATCTGTTTCCTTTTTCTTGTATGTGGGTGGGTTTTAAGGAAATCTTAATGAAAATCAAGCAATAATTGCATCTTCTGTCCGGGTCTTTTGGTATGCACACTCTGGCAAAACCTAGTATCCAAATAAGTCTGAAAACTCTCGGACTACCATGCAGGCAAGCCATGTGTGGGTGCCCTGATGGCCAAAATCAGCTGAGTCCAGCTTCCAAACCATGCCTTCTTCTATCCCAATAAATCTTAGATTTGGTCTTTTGATGCTATCCCATAATGATTTTATCAATTGATGCAGAGAAAGTATTTGACAAAATACAGCACTATTTTTTGTTCAAAACACTAGAAAAACTAGTTGTTCAAAACATAGTCCTTGAAACACTAGCAGAGCAATTAGACAGATGAAAGAAATTAAAGGGATACAAATCGGAAAAGAAGAACTCAAACTATCATTATTTGCAGATGACATGATTCTATACTTGGAGGATCCAAAAAATTCTACCAGAAAACTTTTAGAATTAATAAATGATTTCAGTAAAGTAGTGGGATATAAAATCAACACCCACAAATCAATTGCATTTCTATACATCAGTAATAAACCCTCAGAAAGAGAAATTAGGAAAACTATCCCATTCACAATAGCCTCAAAAAAAATAAAATACTTGGGAATCAATTTAACAAAGAGGTGAAAGACCTCTACAATGCAAACTACAAGACACTGAAGAAAGAAATTGAAGAAGACCTTAGAAGATGGAGTAATCTCCCATGCTCCTGGATAGACAGAATCAATATTGTCAAAATGGCCATACTGCCCAAGGTGGTATATAGATTCAATGCAATCCCAATTAAAATCCCAATGTCATTCCTTATAGAAATAGAAAAGGCAATCATGAAATTCATTTGGAAAAATAAGAGACCCAGAATAGCCAAAGCAATACTTAGCAAGAAGAGTGAAGCAGGAGGCATCACAATACCAGACCTTAAATTATACTACAAAGCTATAGTAACAAAAATTATACTACAAAGCTATAGTAACAAAAATGGCATGGTAATGGCACCAAATAGACATGTAGACCAATGGTATAGAATAGAAGACACAGAGACAAACCCACTTACATACAGTTACCTTATACTAGATAAAGGAGCCAAACACGTACACTGGAGAAAAGATAGCTTCTTCAACAAATGGTGCTGAGAAAACTGGAAATCCATATGCAGCGAAATTAAACTAAACCCTTATCTCTCACCATGCACAAAATTCAACTCAAAGTGGATCAAGGACCTGGGAATCACCCAGAGACTCAACGCCTAATAGAAGAAAAAATAGGACCAAATCTTCATCATGTCAGATTAGGACCATACTTCCTTAACAAGACTCCTATAGCACAAGAAGTAAAATCAAGAATCAACAAATGGGATGGACTCAAACTAAAAAGCTTCTTCTCAGCAAAAGAAATAATCAATGAAGTGAACAGAGAGCTGACATTCTGAGAACAAATCTTTGCCACACACATCCAACAGAGCACTAATCTCCAGGATATATAAAGAACTCAAAAAATTTATCACCAAAAAATCTAACAACCCAATCAACAAATGGGCCAAAGAGCTGAACAAAAACTTCACAGAAGAAGGTATGCAATCAATCAACAGACATATGAAAAAATATTCAACATCTCTAGCAATCAGAGAAATGCAAATCAAAACTACCGTGAGATTTCATTTCATGCCAGTCAGAATGGCAATTATCAAGAATACAAACAACAATAAGTGTTGGCAAGGTTGTGGGGAAAAAGGCACGCTCATACATTGCTGGTGGAACTGCAAATTGATACAACCAATCTGGAAAGCAGTATGGAGATTCCTTAGAAAACTTGGAATGGAACCACCATTTGAGCCTGCTATCCCACTCCTTGGTCTATACCCAGAAGACTAAAAAATAGCATACTACAGTGGCCCAGCCATTTCAATGTTTATAGCAGCTCAATTCACAATAGCTAAACTGTGGAACCAACCTAGACACCCTTCGATAGATGACTGGATAAAGAAACTGTGGTATATATCCACAATGGAATATTACTCAGCAATAAAAGAGAATAAAATTATGGCATTTGCAGGTAAATGGATGGAGTTGGAGAATATCATGCTAAGTGAAGTAAGCCAATCTCAGAAAACCAAGTGCCGAATGTACTCGTTGATAAGGGGATGCTGATCCATAATGTGGGTAAGGACATGAGAACAATGGAGGAACTCTGTTCACAGGGGTGTAAGGGGAGAGGGTGCATGAGGATAGCAAAAGTGGTGGAATATGATGGTCATCATAGCCCTAACTTTATGTATGACCGCATATATGTTGTGATTCTATATCACTTACAACCAGAGAAATGAAATGTTATCCTCTATGTGTACAATGAATCAAATTGCACTCTTTTATCATGTAAGCCTAAACAGAACAAATAAATAAATTAAATATGAAAAAAATGTGGTCACACACATAAGGTGTATCATAGTACATGGAAGGAAAAAGTTTTTATGCATATCTATTTTCCTATATTATTCATTTCATCAATTTATTCTCTTAGCAAATATTTCCTAAATGTCTCATACTTTCTGCATCGTTGATGGAGTTTTTTGAGAAGGCATATAAAATTATACTAGCATAAATTATAATAAGGCAAATAGTATTGCAACAAAAATAAAAATCTTTAATGAAATCAAATGTTTTCAAGCTTCTCTTTTTAGAGTGGAGAGGATCATCCTTGATCATCTGGATATGCCCAGTCTCTGAAATATGTAAATAATAGGGCAGAAGAGAAGGGTCAGGTATAGTGGGTTGTGAAAGGGACTCAGATGGAGAAGTACCACAAGCCAAGGAATGTGTCAGCCTCTAGAAAATGAAAAATACAAGGAAATTGTTTCTCTCCAGTGCTTTGCTTGACACTGATGAGGACTTTATTTTAGTCCAGTGAGACTCTTTCAGACCTGTGTTATGTTCACATCCCTTAATATGTTGATAATTTGTTAAAGCAGCAATAGAAACCAAAGATGGGAATTACACATTCAGGTCTTCATGCCTTTTGATGGTCAACCTAAGGAAGAGAAAGCTATTTTTTTCCTGAGTAAATGCAATGCCTTATAAATAAGATTGAGAATAGATGATAGAAATACTACATCCAGTTTAATTTATTAACATTTATTTATTTTTTGTGAATCCTTAACATTAAGCTACATCCTCGCCCCTTCTTAGTTTTTATTTTGCTAAGCTTCTGATGATCTTGCTAAATTGCCTGGGCTGGCCTTAAACTTGTAATCCTCCTGCTTGAACTTCCTGAGTCTTTGAGATTACAGGTTTGCACCACGAAGCCAGCAGGGTTAGATCTGGATAATACTACTATCATTCTTTTCCAGACCTTATGTTAATTTGTTTCTATTTCTGGTGTTCTTTGGATTATGGTCACATGAACTTATCTGTTCATATGTCTGATTATTTTACAGTTCTGGAAGTTAAATGTTAAAAATGATTGAGGTAATTTGAGGATCCAGTGGTTGTTACTTTATTCTAGATTTCTCTTATCCATGTTTATTTCAATCACTGCAAACTGGTGGCTATTTCTTTTGCTTTTGACAAGCATCTGGCACGTGGAGTGCAGCATTCCATTTATTGGGCAGAGGGAGTACTAGGGATTGAGCTCAGGGGCACTCGACCACTGAGCCACATCCCCACCTCTATTTTTTTATTTTATTTAGAGACAAGGTCTCACTGAGTTGCTTAGAGCCCTGTCTTTGTTGAGGCTGGCTTTGAATTGGAGATCCTCCTGTCTCAGCTTCCCAAGCCATTGGGATTACAAGTGTGTGCCACCTCATCAGCCTCCATTTTTATTTTATTCTAATCAGAGCTTTATCAGATTCAAATCTGAGCTTTAATTTTTATGAGGTCTGGCTTTGGTTTAACTCTTCTTAGATATAGACTAATTTGGGGAGCGTTTCAGATACCTTTGTGTTCTTGGTGGATGCTGTACTGCACTTTGAATTTGGCCAGCCTTAAGGGACTGCAGCAACCTCTGCTCGTTTTTTTTTTTTTTTTTTTCACCTCTGAGATCATTAGAGCACATCTCTTGGGAATAGAGTCATAAGTAGCTAAATTTTGGAGGCTGGATTTCTTCTGCCTTAGTCTTATAATCCTATACTGTCTTCCTGTTCTCATGGTTTCAGTTTGATATTTTTGTTCTTGTTCTTCTTTCTGGTTGTCTTCAGTGGGATTGTCCCTCCAAACCATCAATGTACCTTAATGGATGCTTGATTATTCTAGATGTTTACAGTTAGAAAAATGGAAAATCTGACATCTGTGTTTTCTAGTCTAAGGTAATGAATTGCCTGCAGATAAATATATAGAGAAACATAGATACTATTTTTTTACAGTTATATCCTGCCCTCATTTATAACATCTGATATAAAACCCCACAATATAAAGCTTTCCTATTTTTAGTTAGAAACAAATTCCTTCATTTTAGAAATGAGCCAAGATCACTTTGTGAGCACAGAACATGTTTTTTACTTCAGCTTTAGGCTTATTGTAATGCTTCTAATATAATTTAAGGGGAAAAGACATTCAATTGCACTAAGGACATAGATTCAGACATGGATTTGAGAAAATCCTTCAAAATTGTACCACTACAACACAATTGTTTATTTGTTTCCAGAATTATAACAAGATTACATTATTTTTATAAGAGGCAATCTAGAGCAATGTCTTAGTAGAATAAATGGGAATAAAATTCTCTAAAATTAAAATAAAAGAAAGAGAATATTAAATATTAAGTAAATGAGAATATTAAGTCAAGGGCAGTTGCAAGGATGATTAGAGTTTGCTTTTGTTTTTTTTTTTCTTTTATTTTCTCTTTTTTTTCTGAAAAGAGGTTTACATTTACACAGATAGCCTTTTCTTTTAGTAAGAATTTAGTTGTCACTGTGGGGGTTGCACACACCTGTAATCCCAGCAGCTCAGGAGGCTGAGGATTGGGAGTTCAAAGCCAGCCTCAGCAAGGGTAAGGTGCTAAGCAACTCAGTGAGACCCTGTCTCTAAATAAAATACAAAGTAGGACTGGGGGTGTGGCTCAGTGGTTGAGGGCACCTGAGTTCAATCCCCAGTACCCCCCAAACAAAGAAACAAAACCAAAAAAACCAACAATTTAGTTGTCATTCATAATATATTTAATAGATTTTGGAAGAATCAAATGTGATTTTCCTAGGCAAATGAACCTTCCATAAGTGCACCAGGTATGTTTTAGTCATAATTTCTGTGGAAAATATTATGATATTCTCTGCTGATTCTTCTGTATTACAAAAAATAAAAAGCATACATGTGAAGCATTTTATTTGATTCTTTACAATAGTTAACAGCTGTTCCATTACTTGAAACATACACAGATTTCAATAAATATTCATATTTCTTAGTAATATTTGGGAAGAAAGAAAGAAAAATTTAAATGATATTTTATCTTTAGAAAATATTTTATTCTAAGAGTTTGAAAGGCAGCAGAGGCCATCACATAGACTAAGCAATTCTTTGCACTCTAACCCAGGCAAGTTGTTTGAACTGAACATGCTTGAATGCTTTCGCATTCTAAGATGCCACCTCCTTATGGAGAGCCACTGGGGAATTCCTCTTACCCATGTTTATTTCACTCATTGTAAACTGGTGGATGTTTTGTTCTGTGGGTGTGGCAGAAGCAAAATTTTATTGAGGAAATTAGGGTTCATGACTTTTAACATTGTACCATTCATCACAAATAATAGTTCAATATATTTATTGTATTTAATCACAAGTACAAGGTATATATATATATATTTTTTTGGTACTAGGGATTGAACTCAGGGGTACTTGACCACTGAGCCACATCCCCAGCCCTATTTTGTGTTTTATGTAGAGACAGGGTCTCAGTGAGTTGCTTAGCGCCTCGCCATTGCTGAGGCTGGCTTTGAACTCGCAATTCTCCTGTCTCAGCCTCCCTAAGTACTGGGATTACATACAGGCTTGCGCCACCATGCCCAGCTCACAAGTACAAGATATTTTATTTGTGTTTGTTTTCACCTTTATCCATACTGTTTAATTCATCTTGAAGTTTATTGAAAAATCTTACTCTCTTCTCCCTTGAGGCTCTCGTCCTCTTGGCACTGCTCCTTATAAATTCATATCAATCTATGCTGTGTACCCTCCTCTTTAATATAAATCCATTTTCAAATTAAAGCTGATTAAAGATTTCCCTGTGCAACCAAAGATGATTTAGTGGGCTTGTACCACATTTTACCTAACTCATAAGAAGCACTTGTGATTATAAAGTCATAATCATTGTTTGAGAGCTCTTTGAATTGTTGAGTAGTTTTTATTGCTGAATGTTATTCATAATTGATTCACCAGTTACAAGTGGGACAGTAGCTTCCATTCATTGTCTTCTTATTCAATTGGCTTTCCATTTTTCCTTATTCTGATGCAGTGGAAAGATCCTTTTAAATATTGTTGTTTCTCCTCTGTTTATAAGTTTTGCTCATATATATGAGTATACAGGCACACAGAATGGCAGCCAGTGAAGGACAGACATGTGGGGTAGGGGGAAATGATGTCTTCATACTTCAATGTGATCTATTCCTCCAAAGAAGCACAAAGTCCTTTCACCACCACTAAAGATACTTTAGGGAGCTGGTCACATGATGTACAAAGTAAACATGATATTAAAATTTCGGGGTGTTTGTAGTCCCACCAGCAATGAATAAATGTAACCTTTTCCCCACATCTTCACCAACAGTTATTGTTATTTGTATTGTTGATAATTGCCATTCTGACTGGAGTGAGATGAAATCATAAGAGCAGTTTAGATTTGCCTTTCTCTAATTGCTAGTGCAACCACTCTGGAAAGCAGTATGGGCATTCCTTAGAAAACTTCGAATGGAACCACCACCATTTCACCCAGCTATCCCACTCCTCAGTTTATACCAAAAGGACTTAAAATCAGCATACTACAGTGATACAGCCATATCAATGTTTATAGCAGCTCAATTCACAATAGTTAAACTGTGGAACCAACCTACATATCCTTCAAAAGATGAATGGATAAACCAATGGTGGTATACACACACAATGGAATATCACTCAGCCTTAACGAAGAATGAAATTATGCCATTTGCAGGTAAATGGATGGAGCTGGAGAATATCATGCTAAGCGAAGTAAGCCAATCCCAAAAGCCAAAGGCCAAATGTTTTCTCTGTTAAGTGGATGCTGATCCAAAATGGGGAAGGGGTGAGAATGAAGGAAATCGGATTGGACAGAAGGGTGTAGAATGAGATGGACATTATTACCCTGTGAACATGTATAATTGCACAAATGGTGTGACTCTGCAGCATGTACAACCAGAGAAATGAAAAACTGTGCTCCATTTGTGTACAATGAGTCAAAATGCATTATGCTGTCATGTATAACTAATTAGAACAAATTAAAAAATTATGGTGTGTTACTAGGGGTAGAATCCATAATGAATATTGGAATTTTTTTGTCCATTGAGCACTGATCCAGGCATAATATGAGTACAAAAGACAGTTGATATAACATACAAGTTAAGAAAATGGGTTTCCTAGTGCATTCATGAGTAATGTTTTAGGGAAAGGATATGTGTTACTACTTCCTGAATCCTAGAACGTCTAAACTGCACTTTCTTCTACCTGAATGTTTGCATAACTTAGTTGAGTGTACAAGTCCTTGATCCCAGTTCTGTCTTTCAAAAGTTTGATAGCAATGCTATGTCATCTTCTAGACTAAAGTACTATAGATTAGATATTCTATAGCTCACTCACTCTGTCTCTGTTTCTCTCTCTCTCTCTCCTTTCATTACTTTTTACTGGCTCTCTTGCTGAGTGTGCTTTAGCCTCTAAGGGAGGCCATGATTTGAAACTCACTTGGTCTGGGCCTCCTTGATTTGATTGCAGCTGGAAGCACAGATTCTGCACAGAGGAAGTTTCACTCTGAGTGTCTGTCCACTCTCTTGACCCCAGCTGTTCAAAACAGAAAATAGGATAATCTTACTTCATGTCTGAGTTCGGCTGACAAACCTTTTGAGTTGCCAGAAGAGAAGTGTTATTCTGAACAAAGAAATCTTAATATTTGCATCTTGAGAAGCAATCTTTTTTCCGTGTATGCAAGTTTGCTCTTCAATTCTTAAGTTCTCCATGTAGATAGAAGGTTGATCTAACTTTCAGAGGAGGGACATTCCATGGGACATTTGAACCATGAGGAAAGTTTATTGAAGGACTTTGCTCAGCTTCTCTCTCCTTCCATGGGTGCCTCTCTCATAAAAAAAAAAAAAAAAAAAAAAAAATGTTGTTTGACCTAATTGGCTAAAATTGAGTCAACCTTGACCTGTCTTTTCCATATTCCTACCAATGACACTCATGGCTGGAGTTACTGATTTTCTTTTCTTGCAGTTGCACTACTTTGTCTTCTTTATAAATCTGATCATTCTGTTGTTTATTCAGAAGTTTAAATTCAGTGATAAGTCCTAACAAGAAGACTAATTTGAGACAAATTTCAATCACTTACTTCTATTTACCTATAATATAAAGCAAGGATTTTGAGTGTGGGGGAGGCTACCAGGGATTGAACCCAGGAGAACTCGACCACTGAGCCACATTCCCAGCCCTATTTTGTATTCATTTAGAGACAAGGGTCTCACTGAGTTGCTTAGTATCTCACTTTTGTTGAGACTGGCTTTGAACTTGAGATCTTGCCTCAGCTTCCTCCAGCACCTGGGATTACAGGAGTGTGCCACTGCACCCTGCTAGATTTTGATTTTTCATCTTTCTGTTTCATATATGTATTTCACAGTTGTAAAATAGTGTAGAAAATATAGAGATACTTATTGGAGCTCCAAACTATGGTATATTCAGTAGAGTTCAAAAATGTAACATTCTCTTTTCAAAACATTGCAGCATGCAATTTTATAAAATGGTTTAAGATTTTTGGATTCTGATTCTTTATTTCTGATGTTTAAGTGGTTTTATTTGGCAACCTAACAAATGTGAGATTCCACTGACTAAAAGGATCCAGGGGGAGCAAGTAAGAACAAGGGAATTGATTCAGTCCTGTAATTTTGTATAGGTACTATTCCTGTCTTTTAAATTTTTAAAAAATATTATTTAACTTTTAAAAATTCTTTATGCATAACTTACATACATTAAAATATACCATTTCTGATAAGCTGTTGAATAAGATTCAGCAAATATATTTGTCTGTTCCCACTTTAAAGCAGATTCACTGTGCACAGGCTATCAACTCATCTGAGCCCAGTGAGATAGAGCACATTCAAATTCAACAAATTCCATGAAGAGAATCTATTACTTAACAGATTTGTAACAAAGAAGAAAATAAAGCAGGGATTCATTGTGAACTCTTTTCTCAAGGCTCAAGAATGTTTCCCAGGATTAATGGAATCTACACAACAGCTGAGGCACCCTCCCAACCCTGCCTTGGATTCACTGGCAATGTGGGCCTTTGGCATAAAGATTTGGAGGGCATCCTGATTCTAGGGAAGAGGGGAACACAGCATAGCCTGTTTGAGTTGCTTCCTCACTAACTCAAGAGCTTACATTCCTTAGAAGTAGAAGGAAAATGGCTGCTCTATTTAAGGCAATTAAACCTATCTCAGAATATTACATCCTAGTATATTCTGCAGTTAATCTTGAGAATTCCAATCAAGAAGGGAGGAGGGAATCAAGTACATGCTGCGCTACTTAGTTAACTGTCCTACAAACACCACCCTGTCAACATATAGAGTGAATAGTATCCTTGAATCTCCTCCTAGTCAATTCTTGCGCCTAGGGAAGCACTGCTTTGCTATTTAACACCATAAGTCATGTTGAATTTTTCTAGAATGTTATATTGAAAAAATCTCATCATGTGGACTCGTATTTGACTTATTTTATCCAACAGTGTTTTTCACAATCATCCATGTTTTTGCACATATTAGTAATTCATTCCTTTTTATTGCTGAGTAATATTCTACCATCTAGATATACCACATTTGTTGTCATTTTCTTTTCTCTATTATAGAAACTAGTTGAAATATCAGCTCCAATTAGTATAATAGGATACAGCATTTAGTAATTATAGAAAACAAAAAAGGTATATTTTCTTTTGTTCTTTCATCACAATTTATCTTATAGACAAAATTACCAAATTATAGACTTGTAATTTTCCAAGAATTCTGAATATAGACATAGAGTTATCCCATGCAAACCAGCAGGAACAAAAATGATCTGTTGTTGAAACACTCCATTCCTTATAGTGCCAAAATTGTTGTTTTGAAACTGCTGTGCATGAAACCATAATACTGGAATAATAGAACCCTAATGAATGTAAGTCACTATTTAAAATAGAAGCTAATCAGTGGGATAGTGCTGCAAATGTTTAAAGATGGATATTACTGCTGTGTAGTAACACCAGTTATATTTTTAAAGCACTTTATGCATATGTTTGTCTTAAATATATTTCCATCATTTAGTTCTAAGAGATGTGTCATTTAGACTGCAATAACTCCAAAACAACCAGTAAAAGGGAGAGCAATTTAAAAAATTTTCCTAGTGTTTTCTCCCTCCTGCATTGTTTCTCTCTGTTGCAAGTTTGCTTCACTTCCTTACCATCCTTAGACACAAGTAAAAGGAAGCTAAGCACAGGGGCCTGCTATTTGATACATCTTGAGCTCTAAGGGGACCTGTCTTAAGAGGCATTAAGCCTGCTTCTCATTCCTGGCTGTCCTCTACCCTAGCACTTTCTTTCCAAAAGCAGACAACACCGAGTAGTCAGTGTCTACTTGAAGGGAATGGGACTGGGCAGAGTGAATGCTTTGGGTCTGGGTTATTCACATGCACATAAATGACTAAAGAAATGTGGCCCATGCACTATTGACCAGTAGGCAGCAGACAATTCTGCTCTCGCTCTTTACTGTGATACATATATGAGGAACAGAGAACTCTGAATGTGAGCTTAATCTTCTAGGTCAACATAAAGATAACTTGTCATGATATGAAAACTGGCTATATATTGTTTAAAAGTTAGATACCTTCATTTAAGTTTGAAACTATTTCTACATGTGCTACATGAGTTTCCATTGGTATTCTTGCCTTGCTCCTGAAAATTCTAGACATAGACCTTAAAGTAGTGAATTTAATCTTGAAAAAGTATTGAAGGATTCTAAACAAAACTGAAAATTCAGTAAAAAACCTGGGGGTTTATGGAAAAGTATAAAATGTAAGCTGTGGAAATTAAAAATGCTATAAGTGACATAGGAGTTCAATTCAACTGATGAGTTTAATAGAATATTTGAAGCAGCTAAAGAGATAATAGTAAATGAAATAGATCATAAACAAATATACATACTAAAATAAACAGAGCAAAGCTGAAAAATATGTAAAATGACATGCAATTAAATGGTTGTGCCAAACACCTTTAATATACTTACGATTTAAATTCTATAAAAATGGGAAAAATAAAAAAGAGCAGAAAAATAATATTTGAAGATAATGGATGATGGAAATTTTTCTGTAATCGACAAAATATGTCAAGCTATAGATCTAAGAATCACTCAAACTCTAAGGACAATAAATATAAAATAAAATGTGTCTACACAGCTATATGTAAGAATCAAGACCAAGAGACAAATCCTGTAAGAATTCAGAGAAAAACATAAAACTGACATTTTAGCAAAAATGATGGAAGTCAAAAGATGTTTCTTTTGAAATATCTACAGAAATATTTAGGAGTCTGAGATAAAATTGTATTCCTCTCAGGAAATACAGGTATTTGTTTCTATAAAATATCTGTGTACTATGTGTACATGAAAATGTGGATTACATTCTTAATTTTAGGTTTTAAGGCCATTCAGGAAATGTGAATAAGAGAAATGAATATATTCTTGAAGGCCAGTTATATTTAAAATGATAGAAAAAATTGTTTCTATGATTTCTTTTTTTTTCAAAACAGCCATGTTTTCATACTATTTATAGGTGACTCATATTTACCAGGTTTTAAAAATGTATTTACATTCTTAATCTAATTTATCTAATAGTTGTAGTTTTAGCAAACTTCACACATACATATTAGTTATGCTTTTTCTTTATAGAGATGTGAAGCCTTGTTGACTGACTTATTTTACATTTTGGAATGTGTACTTCTGTTGAAATGCAGGTGGTCTAAGCAATGATTGAGATGCTTATTTAAATGTTTATAAAGATAATGTAGATTGTTTTTCCTGCTATATATGGGCCATGTTATTTTTTAAGTTCACCTGTGGGCTTTTGGATTATGTAACTATTTTTCTTCATAACACTGGGTCAAAACAAATCTGGAATTTGAATTGTTAAAAATATTCCTTGTTCTATCACTTTTGTCAAGGTGGATTTCCTTTATTATTTTTAATTTTCAAAAGTACCTATTTTTATCTTTCTACCTTGTATAGAATCATGTTTTATTTCTGATCTACCCAGTGTATCTCTCACATTTTCAAAGCAAATATATGGGGCTGGGGATATAGCTCAGTTGGTAGAGTGCTTGTCTTGCATGCATAAGACCCTGGGTTCAATACCTGGCACCACAAAAAAAAAAAAAAAAAAAAAAAAAAAAGTGAATATGTGTTTGTTTCCAAAATTAGACAAGTCCCTTTATATAATAATTAGTAGATCTTCAGTGTAAAAGTCTGATTTTCAGTTCCATCTTTTCTTCTGGCTTCTGGATGTTCTCTTTACTTTCTTTTTGCTTTTTGTTTGTTTTTATTTGTTTCTTTTCTAGTGTTGGAAATGATGAAACTCAAGGTCTCACATATGCTAAGCAAGTACTCTACAACTAAGCTACACCCCCCAACCCTATCCTAACTTTCTTATTAGTTCAGTAAATATTTAAAATATTTAAAGTTTGTTTTATATTTATCCAATACTTTTTAATTTTTTGTTTTATATGACTCAAAGTTTTATAGGGCATCTTATCTTCTATGTTGTTTATGAATATATACACATTTGTTATATAGAAATTGTCAAATTTAAACTTAATGTTATGAAAAATGAACATTTATCAATAAAACACATATAAATACTGCTATAGTATACTAAATATGCTATTTAGTAATTCAATATTTGCTATATAAATATTGCAATTTAGTATAAAATTTAGTATAAAAAAACTTGAAGAGTTGTCATGAAAAAGGGAAATTACACATTGAATTGTTTTGTGGAAATCAGTGACAGTTTCTGAAATGACTTATAGCTTATATCTTATAAATTAAATATTTGGTATGAAATAGAATGTTGTTCTGAATTTAATATCAGAAACTTTGAATATTATATAGCTTTTTATTTGTATGTTGGGATTTTTTAAGAATAACACTTTCATCTTATCTATATTAAAGAAATTATGTTCAGAAAAACTTATCAGAGACTTTTTTTGTATAAAAGACATATACTTTGGATAAAAGAGGGGTCCTTGAGATCTATAATATGTTATGATAAATTAATTTTTGAAAGTATGCAAAAACGAATTTGGAAACAAAAAGCATTTGAGAGAATTAAAGAAACAGAACAACACCAGAAATATCTTTTATAAATGTTTTATTCTATAGTGATAACAAAATTTTTCTAATTTAGATTGTTTTACTCCTCTCCCCAATTTCTTGATTTTTCAGTTATGCCTTGAGTTTACTCTTTGCAATAGATATATGATTTTTATGTGTTCAGTGTTTCTTTTTACTTCAGCAATACAATTTAAGAAGTGAAGAAAAAGAATAAAGGTTCACTGACTCAGAAAATGATTTACTTACCAATAACAGACACAGCATGCTATGAACTTGAGAAGTAGACTGAACCATTCAAAACTTCAATTTTAATGTTGGAAGGAATAAATAAGCAATAGGAAAATATAGAACACTAGTTGTGTATTCAACTGCTGGAGGAAAAAAATGAAGAACGGAATATTTAAAGTTCAGCATTAGGTAATCAAAAAGCTGAGAGGCGATAAGTCTAGGTGACATGAACAAAGGACTGTTGGCCTCCAATGAGTCATCCTAGTCATGAATTGGAGATAATAGTTTAAGTTCAGTACAAGTTTGATTAACTAAGGGTAAATTCTTCCCTGGGGTCTAAGATATCTAATATAGGAGGCAATAATAGAAGTTATTATAATTCTGTGATCAAAAAGCTTTGAGATTGTGTTGAGATCTTACACACACCAAGACAGAAGAGGTAGAAAATAAATGAAACACAAACTGTCCAATTTAATTTTGATTAACGGCCCATTTTAAATATGGACTGATTTGCCTAAAACAGGTATCAATACTATATGATAATTGAAAAGCCTACCTAACCAGCATTGGAGGAGCAAGAACCTTTGAAGAAAAAAAAAGAAAGAATTGAGAAGTTTTTTGAGTCAGAATGGCAGCAATCAAGAATACAAGCAAGGAGGGTTGGCGAGGGTGTGGGGAAATTAGTACACTCATTCCTGGCTGGTGGGACTGCAAATTGGTTCAACCACTCTGGAAGGCAGAGTGGAGATTCCTCAAAAACTAGGAATGGAACCACCTCTTGATCCAGTTACACCACTCCTTGGTGTATATCCAAAGGAGTTAAAATCAGCAAATTACAGTGACACAGCCATATCAATGTTTATAGAAGCTTAACTATTGTGAGTTAACCACCCTTCTTAGACAAAGGGGAAGGAAAGGAAGGGAGGGGTATAGAAATAGGAAAGACAATGGAATGAATCTGACATAACTTTCCTATATTCACAAATGAATACACCATCAGTTTAACTCCACATCATGTACAACCACAAGAATGGGATTCCAATTAGAATAAATTATTTATAAATTATAAATCCATGTATGTATAATATGCCAAAATACCCTCTACTGTTATGTAAAACAGTAAAAACAACACATAAATAAATAAATAAATAAATAAATAAATAAATAATAGCCATTGAAGGAAGAAACAAATGGAGATTTTGACAGGTTTCCATCATACATTCCAAGTATTTCCAGATGTTAGGCACACGAGGAATACCATAGCCTAACCTCACATACACAAACTTGTATGCATGATGTACATGGTGTTGTTTCATAATGTAAGAGACATAATGACACACTAAACTCTCAATTCATGTATTTCAATTGTATTTAAAGTCAAAGATGATGTAAAAACCAACAAGACTTCCTGGTTTGCTAGTAAAACTGAATCCAAGAATATTTCTTCTGTTCTTTCAAATTTCTTCTTACGCCTATTCTCCAAAGAGTAACTTAATTCTCAGAACACCACCTTTATTTAGTGTATCATTCAGTGTATAATCAGTAGACATGAGAGATAGGAGAAAACAAGTGGTTGGCAATGAGTGTAAGTAAGAGGGTTGTGTTGTGCTAGTTTATATGGCTCCACTGCTTTGTGGGTTGGAAATATAAAAGAGATCTGGGAGACTTAGGATTGGACTCAAACATATTTTGAGAATCAGAATAAGTCTAAAGGGTAGCATTAATGGAACTGCTGAACAAGAATATACAATATATGCTTCTAAGTCTGATAATTGTACTTCTAATTGAAAGCAAGAAAAATAAAAGTGAATGAATAAATTAGAGAAGATTTTTGGAATTTAGTTCCTCAAGATTAAAAATTTCAATACATTTGGTAATGGAAAGGGGCTTGTATTGGCAAAATTGTCTTTTGAAGCTGTTGCATTATATTATGTGGACTATGGTATCACCTGTTTTTCAGTACGGAACTTTCTACTGCATTTCATGTAATGACATATATGAACATAATAAGATAGGATATTAAGTAGCAAGTGAATACCATTGTCTGTAAAAACTGAATTTTGTTAAAAAAACGTTTAAATTTCAGCCTTAGCTCCTTCCCCTTCTCCTCTTTAAGGAAAAAAAAAATTATTTAGATTTCATGGCATTAGTCTGTAATAACTAGTATATAAGAAAGAAAACAATAGTCTTACCCCAAAAGATACATTTCTCTCCTTCCCTCCCTCTCTTTCATGTGCATGAGTACTCTCAGTCATTCACCACCTTCATATCATAAGAATATTAAAAGTTTACTTGCTTAAGTATTAGCCACTTTGATAATATATCTTGTTCTTGGTATTATTTAGATTTAGACAAAGATATTTTACTTGCATAATGTTCATAAAATATAAACTCCAGCACAATTTTTAGGAGATTCTTATTAGGCCTCCAGAACTAGCCTTCAAATAAAAAATGTGGTCCTTTGACTTCTCATAGCTGTAGCATACAGAATCTGAAATTTCATGATGAAAAGAAGTGTAGAAGTCCTTGACCAGCTATGAATGATGTTTCTTATTCTCTACCTTTAATAGGTACCTAATGTGATCATAAACCCAAGTTTTATAAGCAAATATAAATTTTAAAAGCATAAAAACTGACTATAATTGTGTGTATATATGTATGTACATATGTGTATACAAGTACACAAATAAGATGAATAGATGTGTATGAAAAGTTTTAAGGGTTCTTCAGTAAAAATTAATTAATTCCCCAAGTTAATCTATTTTTTCTGAGTTTAAGTGTGTGGAATGTCTGTATGGGAATAGGCACTTGAAGTGTGCTCACAATGCTTACAGCTGTACCTGTATTGCATTGCCAAACTTATGTTGATAGTTTAAAAAAAGTATCTAAAATGTTGTGATAAAAAGCAATATTAATAAAATACAAATTTATAAATAGCATTTCTGATGAAATAAAATATGGTGTGCTAATACTAAAATAACTATAAATTACTATGCATTTCTACACTGAAATCCTGTATATGAATTGTAAAAAGTTAAATACGTTTCCTTGAATCATTTTTTTGAAAAAAACATTGAATCATTTCTCTCTTTTGCCTATATAATGTTTGTTCAAAGCTGTTACTTTTTATGAATCTACTAGACTCCATTACTTTTTTTTTGGTACTGGGGATTGAATTCAGGGGCACTCGACCACTGAGCCACATCCCCAGCCCTCTTCTGTGTTTTTTTGTAGAGACAGGGTCTCACTGAGTTGTTTAGTGCCTCGCTGTTACTGAGGCTGGCTTTGAACTCGCGATTCTCCTATCTCAGCCTCCCAAAGTGCTGGGATTACAAGCGTGAGCCACCATTAGTTTTTAAATATCTATATTGATTAATCAAATTTATATATATATTTTAAAAATTGAAATATTCTGAGACTCTTGAAAGTGATTTTAAGCCAGGCATGGTGGTGCACGCCTGTAATCCCAGCGGGTGGGAAGGCTGAGGCACGAGGATTTCGAATTCAAAGCCAGCCTCAACAAAAAGGTAGGCACTAAGCAACTCAGTGAGACTCTGTCTCTAAATAAAATACAAAAGAGGGCTGGAGATGTGGCTCAGTGGTAGAGTACTCCTGAGTTTAATCCCTGGTACCAAAGAAAGAAAGAAAGAAAGAAAGAAAAAGAAAGATTTTGATATGCTCAGAACTTTTTTCTAAAACTATAGTAAAATTAGAGTTGTGGCTATGAACACAGATCACCTTGTGACCCTTTATGTATGTATTATTTAACTTAATTTCTGAATTTCTTAAATGAGAAACCAACCCCATAAAGGAGCTTAAATATTTCTTTCATAAATACTTGAGAATGTATGAAAAGTACCCACAAAAATACTGTTTACATTTTTCATTAAGTGGAAAGTATGACAGAAAACAGCATTTTACGTATTTTCTCCAAGTCAACCCATTTATAAATAGCAACGCTGATATTGAATTAGATGTCTAGAGTTTTGAGTTAATGCATTTCCTTGATAATCTCAACTGTTCACCTATATGACCTCTTTTATGTGCATTCTGTGTGGGATTGAAAGGTAATAATAGCAAAGAGCAACAGCCCATAATTAACACTGTATGAAATACAGCAGTGGAGGAAGAAAGCCTTCTTTGGGCTCTATTTTAAACTGTATACAAAAATACCACAGTAATTTAATAATATGCAAATTTTAATTGTTTTAATTTGTGTTTTCTTTCTCACAGGACAAATTGGAAACCCTGTATTCAACCACAGACATGGTTGGGGGTACAGAGGAGGTTTAGAGAAAATAAGAAATGAAGATTCTAATTATACAGTGCAGTATGCAGAGCATTTTCCTTGAACTTCTTGGCTTCTACAGAGAGAATTTTTGTGTTAATGAGGAGTTTCTTTTATTACATGGTTTTGCAACTTACTTAAATCCCTTCCAACTCAATACTCAGCAGGCATGGTGGTGCATGCCTATAATCCAAGGCATTTGGGAGACAAATGCAGGAGGATCACAAGTTTGAGAACAACCTGGGCAACTTAGTGAGATCTTGTCTCAAAATGTAAAAATAAATAATAATGGTTGGCAAACTCAGTGGTTAAATGACATGAAATTCAATCCCCATTGCCACCAAAAGAAAAAAAATCGAGATAAAGCTGAACAGAAGTTATTGGAAATATGATTTCAAACCCTTTACGAAAATTTTTTAAAAGTATGTTTATTTACTTGGCTTGGGAAAATACTTGTGTAGATCATTTTTATCCTTTAGAGTCAAATATAAATCAACTTTGAGAAACTAAACCTAAGATTTTTGAAACTAGTATTTTTGAAGCATTTATTATTTGGGAGCAGCAAATAGAAAGATGATTCTTAAATCATCTAAATGCAAAAAGACATGTTTGATCCCAAAATTCAAGAGCACATAATCATGGTACTTAGTTTTTCAAAAAGGCTACATTAGGTATTTTGAATAGAAAACTTGAATACTCTTCAAATGTATGCCATTACAAACTTTCACATTTCCCTTTAAAGAACCATGAAACACTCTTTAAATTCACCAGACAAAATTCTCCAGACTTACATTTAACTTTAATACATTTCAAGATTATTGGTCTGAAAATTTCCTTAGGTCTTATTAAAAATATCAACTCTTTAGTGATTAAACTTGGTGTCACTGAGCAAATCTTTAAAAAGTGGTATTATTGATGTTATTAAATTATTTTAAAGGAGAATTCTGCACAGATATGTGAATAAATAAAACTACAGAAAGGCAGATATATAAGGAGAATGAAAGAAAAGACTTTCTTATATAATCATTTCAAAGTCCTAGTGAAATTTTTGAAGATTAATAAATATATGAAAAGAAAAGAATAGATATCTAAGGAAGTGGAAATAAGTCCTAAGAAGTGTAAAATTCTAACATTTAAAATGTTTAGCTTATTATCAATACACCAGGAAATTCTCATAATAATGAAACAGAAGGTGAAGACATCACAAACAGCATTGTTAAGGTAATAAATAAAACACATCAACTGAGCACTCCATGAATGTCAAAGACGTTAAGTTAATCATGTGTTCCTACCAGCCATCTAAAGTGAGGTGTGGACCTTACACAGCCCATAACTGCTACTCATTAATCATTTCAGATTAGTGCTTATAAGAGTTACATTGTTACTAGCAACATTGGTGGCTTTTTCAATTAATAGAGTGTTTCTTAGAGCAGCTCTGGGAATACAGAAAAAAAAATGAAAAGAAAGTACAAAGAATTCTCACATACTCACTGCTCCTCATCCCATAGCTTTCTCTATTATTAAAATTTTGCTCTGGTGTATATGTTGGTTATAATTTAGGAACCAATTGGATGCATTAGTTTTAACTGAAATTCATAGTTTATATTAACGTTAACTATTAATGTTGTAATATTTTATTGATTTTGACAAATGCATATTGCTATGTATCATCATTATAGGATCAGACAGAATAGTTTCACAGCCCTAAAAACCTCAAACTCTCCTCTTCTTCCTTTAACACCTAATCCAGGGCAAACTGATCATTTCACTGTATTCATAATTTTTCCCTTTTTCAGAATGTCTTGTAGTTTGAATAATATAGTAGTAGCCTTTTCAGATTTTGCTTCTTTCACTTAGCAGTATACACATAAATTTCCTTCTTATCTTTTATTGTCAATAGCTCATTACTTTTTATTGCTGCATAATATTCTAATGGATGGATATACCATTATTTGTTTATTCATTCACCTACTGAAAGACATCGAGATGTTTCCAGTTTTGGAAACTATGGATAAAGCTGCTATAAACATCCTTGTGCAGATTTTTATGTAGACAATTTTTCAACCAATTTGGATGAATATGATGGAGCATAATTGCTGGATTGGATATGTTTAGCTTTGTAAGAAACTGTTATCCAAACAGTTATCCAAAGGGACTGTATGATTTTGCATCCCTATAAGCAATGAATGAGAGATTCATTTGCTCCACAGCTTCACAAGCATATGGTCTTCCCAGTATTCTGGATTTTGGCTATCCTCATAGGTTATAGTAGTATCTCATGTTTTTTTTAAATATTTTTTAAGTTGTTGATGGACCTTTATTTTCCTCATTTATTTATATGTGGTGCTGAGAATCGAACCCAATGCCTCATGTATGCTAGGCAAGCGCTCTACCACTGAGCCACAATCCCAGCCTGTATCTTATGGTTTTATTTGCAACTCTCTAGTGACATTGGGGGTTGTGTGGCTTTTTGTATGCTTATTCATCATCTGTGTATTTGCTCTGGTGAATTATCTGTTTAGGTCTTTTTCTTACTTTTTAGCTGAGTTGTCTCTGTTCTTATTGAATTTTAGAATTTGTTTTAATATTCTGAACAGCAGTCATTAATCTGATACATGTTTTTGCAAATATCTTCTCTCCCTTTGTGGTTTGTGTTTGCATAAGCTTAACAATGTTTTTTTTTTTTGTCGGGGGGAGATCTGTTCAACATGTTTATTTTCTTTGTCATGAATGGTGCTTTTGGTGTTGTATCAAAAAAAGTCATCACTGCTGGGCATGGTGGTACATGCCTGTAATCCCAGTGGCTCCGCAGACTAAAGTAAGAGGATTGCAAGTTCAATGCCAGCCTTGACAATTTAGCTAGGCCCTAAGCAACTTAGGAAGACCCTGTCTCTAAGTAAAATTTAAAAAAGAAAAAAAAAAAAGGCTGGGGATATGGCTCAGTGGTTAAGCAGCTCTGGGTTCAATCTCTAGTACTAAAAATAAAAAAGTTAAAAAAAGTCATCACTAACTTAAGTTAACCTAATTTGTTATTTTCTAGATGTTTATAGTTTTGCATTTTACATTTAGGTCAGCTGTTCACTTCAAGTTAATTTGGGAAAATGGTGTGATTTTCTACATAGTCTCTTACTTTTGTCTTATTTTATTTGTTTTGAATGTGGATGTCCAGTTGTTCTAGCATCATTTGTTGACAAGACTATTATTTGTTCATTGAATTATCAATTATCTTAGCCCCTTTATTAAAAAATCAGTTAACTGTATTATAAAAAGTCTATTTTTGATCTCTTTTTTATTCTATTGATTTATTCACTCATTGTTTTGCCCAGACCACTCCATCTTGATCTGTGCAGCTTCATAGAAAGTCTTGAACAAAGGCTGTGTTAGTCCTCCTACTTTGTTCACCTTCCATATTGTTATCAGATCTGGAGTTTTTACACCTTACAAAATAAACTTAAAAAATATGTTTTTCAGTGTTCACAAAATAACTATCAGGGATTTTAATTGGAGTTGCGTTGGCTGTATGGATTAAGTGGGAAAAAACTGACATATAAGCAATATTGCGTCTTTCTATTCATGAACATGTAATCTCTCTCCATTTGCTTAGATATTCTTTGATTTCTTTCAGTACAGCAGTTGTGTAGATTTCCTCATGCAGAACTATTTATATGTGCATATAGTGATGAGTTTAAACCTAAGCAATCTTTCTGTATGCATGTGTTTGTGTGTATGTGTATTTGTTAAAATCATAGTAGTGTGTGTCAATTTCAAATTTCAATGGCTCATTACTACTATACAGGAAAGCAATTTACTTTGTATATTGACCTTGAATCCAGAAATATTGCCATAGTCACTTATATTTACAGACATTTCTATAGGCTCTCTTATTCATTGAATTTTTCTACATAGACAAAGCATGGTAAGACAGCTGTTCCTTTTTTAATTCTTCCTCCCCAGTCTCTATACTTCCCCTCACTGACTGCCCCCGTCTGTGCTTGTTTTCCTGTTACGTTAGCTAGGATTTCTAGTGTAATTTTGAGTAGGAACTGTAGGAAGAACATCCTTTCTTGTTCCAAGCTGTAGGTTGAAATTATTTAGTTTATTAGCATTAAGCATGATGTTAGCTGTAGACACATATACTTTATAAAATTGTAGAAGTTTTTCTCTATTACTAGTTAATTTTTTTAAAAATCATGAATGGCTGTTGGACTTTGTCAAGTGATTTTTTTTTCGCATTTACTTGTATTATCATAGAATTTTTTCAGTGTGTATTAAAGTCCCTTAATGCACATGGCAATGACTGAAGTGAAAAAATAATATGCAAATAAAGATGACAGTCTGATTTCTGTTTCTGACTTAAAACTTTGACCCATGGAAACTGTACTGTATACCTAGTCTGTATACATTTAGGCAAACACAAACTAAAAAATTAAGTAATTTCCTTGAAAATAAGCTAAATTAATATAAATATGGGAAAATTTTAAAAAGTGATGTCTTATCTTTGTGTATTTTGAATTATGAAACAAATTGTTTAATGAAAATAAATTGACATGCCAATTCATGAATCCAAATACTTCTCAAACGAGTATTAAGTAACATTTACACATTATTTCTTTCTACTGGTACATTAATTCAGCAATCAAATTAAACTAAGTCAATAATTATTTGACAGAGACAGTAGTCACTATGGTAAGCAAAATGTAGATATACAGAAATGTAAAATGTGGCCATTATCTTTGAGAACCTTGCACTCCACTTAGAGAAGTAATATGCAAATGAATCCATTACTGTTTAAATAATAAATGATTTTAATATCAGTAAACTAAAAAAAGTAGAATAAATTCAATATCCTAAGGCAAAAACTAAAATAAATCAGAGAGGCAATAATTATTTTAACTTTCAATGGAAGAAAGATCACTGGTATTGAAACTGATATCACTTATACCAATTAGTTTCAAACAACAGATAGCACTATTTCATTCCCTGATGTCTATTTGTAGTTATCTCTCTACCCCCAATAAATTATGTATTCCATAATGTTCACTGAAGATTCTTCATATGTGACATTAAAACAACCTTTTAATCTTTACCTATTAGTTTATTCTATGCCCTGCCTCTTCTACAAAATATCCTAACTGGACTAGTGATTTTTACGTAAAACTATTAGACAACTTTACATACTAGTAGCTACTGTGAGGATAACATGGACTAAATTGCCAACAATAATTTTAATAATTTACCTTAGAACAAAGTTAATCACACCCACAAATAATACAGAACATTTAAAAAGTGAGCTGAAAATGGCAAAAAATACTTTATAAAAATTACATGACACGTGAATTTAAACATTGCTGAAATCCAACACTTCATCATTTTAGACTTCAGATTTTTTTGAGAAAAATTTAAATATGAGAGGATATTTTTGTACTTTAATTCCCTGAATGCCATCATGTGGATCAGAGAGAATTATGATTAATTCAAAAGTATACTAGTACAGTGTTAATATCAGTCCATCTTTTAAAATGAGATGCCTATTGTTTTATATCCCTATCATCTTCAAATTCATCTCCTCTGAATTACTATTGCTCAATATCATTGAGAAAGTATTACTTCTAAATACTTGAGAGATTAAAAGACATTAGAATATTAATCTTTGCAAATCATTTTATTTATTTTTCAATTTTCATTCAATCCTTGAACTATGTGGCTTACATCCTACATTTGTGCCGTTGTTGTCTTTTTGATCTGTTAGGTATGAAGAATAGTTATGACAGCATTTTCTTTTAGATTAGGAGGCTCTAGGTATTTATCTTCACAACATTTATACAGAAATTCTTTAAAAGCTTTAAAATGATAAATTATGAATACTGTATTTTCTGTGAAGAAAAATTTAAACAATGGAAACAAAATCTAACCTCATAATACTAAAGACAGAAAACAGAAGTTGATTCTCAATAGTTTTTGTTTTGTCATACACAACCTAAATATAAATTTTTATGCACAAGTTAAAAAATCAATTTAATGTTAGCATATTAAATAAATTCAGTGTCACTCTCAGGTGTAAATAAGAAAAACTTAAATGAGAATTTTTTAAATGTAGTCCTTAGATGTGTTGACCAACATTGGTTCATTTCAGGACAGGAGATTCTAATATTCTCCTCCTATATTATAGGAGGATTATATTAATCCTCCTAATTAATCAAGAATTAGGAAAAGTCTATTATTTTCAACTCCATGATTTGTGGTGTTTGATTTCTTTCTTATTGATTTTGTGTTCTCTTACAAAAAATATCATATGGTTGGAAGTTGTGTTTATATTTTTAAAATATTCAAATATTAATTTATATATCATAAACCAAGTTTCCTCCAAAGATATGTCATTCTTCATTATACATAGTTTTGCAATTCTAGTCTGGTGAACTTACACTTAGCCTCCAGAATTATAATGCATATTCAGGTGCATATTCAGGTGAACTGTCAAGTCAGGATATAAATTATGAGGGAATTGATCATCGAATATTAACTTTTAAAGAATTCTTGTCCATTGTTTCATAATTTTTGACCTTAAAATTTGCTGATAATGGCCATTATTCTCTCAAATACTATGTTATCTGTAATTGAAGAAATAATAAAAATAACTGTAAAACTATAGCCAAATTTTATCCTTATTTAAACACATGGTGTTTATAATATGATTATTTCATTTTCAGCTTCCGTACTGGACATCATTATCACCTTTTTGGACTATGAACAATATCTCTTAGTACAAATAATTTTGTTTTCTCTACTCAGCCTGCCCTACAATTTTTTAAAATCCCAATCATCAGTTGTCCAATTATAAATGGTGCTAGCTTTGCAAATCCTGCAAAATCCAAACTCCTTTACATGTGTAACTCTTCAGTTTGCTTACTCAACTCCAAGTGTGTTTGGTTTGCATCTAACTCATGAGTAAGTGGTACTATTGAACACAGAGAAACCTGATTCCAAGCCAATCATGATAACAGTATTTCCCTTTGTAAGAAAATTATTTAGAAATTAAAAATCAATTCCATTGTGGTTGATGGAGCATCAGAAGAAATCTGCTAAAGAAAGTAGTGAAAAAAATACATTTATTATACACCATTGTTTCAGTCATTTAACAAATATTAACATATCCAATTCTTACAATTCTGTGAATTAAGATTATCATCTCCATTAAATAGATTTGAAATTAGAGGCACAGATATCTTACCTAACTTTGCCAGCATGACACAGATACAAAGTATGGAACCTCTAACTTATAGCTCTATAGTTAATCTTCTCAAAGGCTGCACAAAGTAGCCCTTGTATACAAATGAGGAACACACCATCACTGGCTTTCTGACTTGTAACTATTCTGCAAGCATATGCTGCCTGGGCAAACACAGCATTTCCCAACCATAAGCACAGACTTCATCAACACATTCAAGATGGCTAGTGAACAATGGGGTCCTGTATTACATTGCCAAGACACTGAGCCAACCCCGTATACCCTGCGGCAGACATTTTATTTATTAAGATAAAGTTTTATTTCTTGCAGTCCAAAGCACCAAATTAAGACAATCTCTGTTGCAAGTTGACCCTACTATCCTAACATTCCATTTTCTCTCACGATGTATTTTTACTACAATCTTCTCACCACCTAAATTACTTGATATCACAGCAAAAGGATAATTTTAATGGGGCACCTAATTCAAATGCCACTTATTCTTTGAAAGCTTCCCTAATGAGAGAGTTAAATACTCTTTTCTCTCCATTTTCATACGTCTGTATGAATATTTCAGACCTTATCAAAACAAACAGTTAATACCACATTATAGATTAGGTGCAACAAAATAGCCAGGTCTCTGAGTTATTAATTATTGTATTTTCCATCATCAGGACCAGAGCTTAGAGTATAGTAAATATTCAATAACTGTATGTTGAATACATTAAATTTAAATAGATAAAAATTCAATTAAAGTTACTTAAAACTCTGAGTTTCTTTGAATTTATACTCTAATGCATTTATGAAAACACCTACCAAATAGGTGGTCGTTTTTAACAGTTTTAAACAATGGTTGTTCTGTCTTTCAGGAAAATTCAATGAACTATATTTATTCTTTTGAAAATTATCTTAAAGTAACAATTAGGAATACTAAAAGAAAGTGTTATATTTTTGCAAAAAGCCTAATTGACACTGGTTAGTGTATACCATTGCAATCATGTTAAGTTAAGATTTAAATAATATAAAATAGTAAACAAGCATAATGTATTTGGAAAAAGTGTAAAACCTGAACTGGTATTTTTGGCTAATTAAGATGATATGCATGAATAACAATAAAGAACAAATTAAAAAACAAAGGGAGACTAATTTAGAGTAGTGGATAACATTTTTAAAAGCCCAGTGAGTTCCTTGAAACAGTTCGAAATATAGCTTGTCTAATTTTTTGAGAAATCTCCATACTGGTTTTAATAGTTGTTAGACCAATTTACATTCCAATTTCTCCTTGACCTCTCTGAAAATTGTTTTTGAATATAGCCATGTTAAGAGATGTGAGGTGAAACTTAACTCTAGTTTTGATATGCATTTTCCTGATAATAATAATAAGCTTATTTTCATAATCTCTTGGCCATTTTTACATCTTCTTCAGATAAATATTTACTAAGTAGTTTACTTGGTTTCTTTTGTTTGTTTGTTTTGGTGATGCTTGGGATAAACCCAGGGTCTCACAGCCCAGGTTCTCACAGCCTCACACATTTGCCTCACAATGACTTTACCACTAAACTAAACCTTTATTTCTATTTGCTAATTTTTTCATCAAGTTATTTGTCATTGTAGTTTGCTATTGAATTATAGAAGTTTCTTATGTACTTCAAAAATCAACCTCTTATCTGGTCCATCGTCTGCAGATATTTTTTCTTATTCTGTAGTTTTATTTTTCATTCTATTTCTCTACCTTGTTGTATAGAAACTACAGTTGAACTCACACTTTTAAATAACTTTGAATTTTTATCTATGTAAATTTAATTTTCCCTTACAGAAAACAACAATCCCACTTCTTATCAAATAACCAAAAGAATTGAAATCAGGATCTCCAAGATATATCTGCACACCCCACATTCATTGCAGCACTATTCAAAATAGCTAAGATATGGAATCAACTTAAGTTCAATTACCAAATGAATAAAGAAAATGTGTTGTAAAGATATAAAATGGAATATCGCTTAGTTCTAAAAAAGCAATTCTGTCATGTGGGTCTATCTGAACCAACCAGGAGGACATTATGCTAAGTGAAATAAGTAAGTCACAGAAGGATAAATGTTATATGTTTCTACTAACAAGGTTTTTTTAATAGTCAGACTCATAGGATCAGAAAGTAAATAGTGGTCTCTTGGACTGAAGGATGGTGGGACACTGGGAGCTGTTTTATGACTGGTATTTTCAGTCAAGCGAGATGAATATTTTCTTGAAATCTATTGTACAATACGATGCCTATGGTTGACAACACAGTATTTTGCACTTTAAAATTTGTTAAGAGCAATCTCATGTTAAGTGTTCTTATCACAAAACAAACAAGCAAGCAAACCAAAAAGCAAAACACTACAAAGGAATACAAGGAAACAGCTCCAGAGGAATTGCATGTATCTGTTGTTTTGATTGTGGTGGTGACATCACAGGTGCTTGCACATGTCTAAACTCACCAAATTGTGCACATTAATATGTACAGTTTTTTATTGAATATTGATAATACCTCAATAAAACTTAAAAGCATAAAAGAAATAAGCCTATCTTGCTAATATCAGAACAAGTGTCTGCTGCTACAACAGAATAGCAGACTTTTGGTGGATCAGTGGAAATTTGTTTTAACTAGTCCATGTAAAGAGCAGAAGTCATCCTAAGAAGATCTAAATATAGTACAAATAAAAGTTTGAAGCTTTCATATGAATGGGCAATAGATAAATGAACAGAGAATAATCTGAAATCCAGAATGAATTAGTTAGGGATACTTTCATTAGATCTTAAATATTTTCCAAATGTCCATGTGTTGAAGGCTTGATCCCTACTACTGACATTAATGGGAGGTGTTGGCACCTTGAGGATGCGGGGGTTAACGGAAGTACAATAATCCATCAGGGGTGTGACCTTGAAAGCAATATTGGATTCCAGCCCCTTTGTATCCTTCTCCTCACTTGTGTGAGGAGAAGGTGAGGTGAACAGACTTCCTCTGTCACACACTCTTGTCATATTGTACTGTGCCACCAAAGGCCCAAAATGACAGGGGAAAGTGACCATGGAATCAAACCTTTGAAACCATGAGCCAAAATTAACCTTTTCTCCTTTTAAAATTATTATCTCCAGTATTTCATCATAGCAATGTAAAGTTGACTTACACATGGGAGATAGAATATGAGGTCACATAAAGAGGCTTATGACTTAGGTTGGTGTAAATATAGGAAGAAATGAGCTTCAAATTAATTTTTATCTACCTCATTCACTAATTACTGAATTCCTTTTTTCTCTTTTTTATGTTTTTATTAGTGCTTTATAGTTTGCAAAACTATAATAGTGGGGTTCATTGTGATATATTCATAAGTGCATATAACAATTTGTTCTAATACATTCCCTAGTACTTTCTCATTCTCTCCCCTCCTCCCTTCTCCTGACCCTTTGGGTCTTCTCCACTGATCTTCCTCCTATTGATTCATTGTTTCTAATTGGTGTTTTATAATTTCACATAAGTGGACTCCACTGTGATATGTTTATACATGCACATAGCATAATTTGTTAATTTTCATTCTAGAGCTCCTTCTCTATCCCATGCCTCTCCCTCCCCCTCAATCTTTTTCCTCTACTCCATTATTTTCCATTCTACTTTCATGAGATACCCTTTCATTTTAATCCTTATTTCTCTCTAGTTTTCATATATGAGAACAAACATTCGACCCTTGACTTTCTGAGTCTGGCTAATTTCACTTAGCATGATGCTCTCCAGTTCCATCCATTTATCAGCAGTGACATGATTTCATTCTTTGTGACTAAAATTTCTTCTACTTTAATATCTCTTTTCCTTTTTTCATTACCTGCTCCTGTCTCAAACAACTTGCCTTTTACTTCTTTTTATCTTATCTGTATACTGGGCACAGCAGCAGGTGTACATTAAGTGGGAGTGTTGACACTTGGATATGATATTAAATTTTTGTTTCTATTTTCTCTTTGTCCATTCTTTTTTCTATTTATCTTTCTAGTACTATAGAGTTTAATAGCAATTTTATTATCATTAGTACTTAATTTCTGAGCCCATTCATGAACACTACTCCCATTTTATACTTGTATTAGAGAAAGTGTGGAAAACTTATTTTCAATATGTTGTTCTTTTAAGGTTGGTTAGTATATGGCTTCATTCTGAAGTGATTACCATTAATGAGGATTAGTATATTTGCTCAAACTAGTTCTGGGTACTGGGCATAGCAGCAGGTGCACATTAAGTGGGAATATTGACACTTGGATATTCACCCCAAATGGCAATCATTGAAGTCAGTTATCAAGAATGCAAACAACAATAAATGCTAGCAGGATGTGGAGAAAAAAGCTATCCTCATGCTTTGTTGATGGGACTGCAAATTAGTCCGACCACTCTGTAAAAGAGTATGGAAATTTATCAAAAGACTAACATGGGGAACTTGATAGAGAAAGCAGATCACTAAATTTTCCCTTGTGTAATAATAGATTATCACTCCAGTGGATGGGTAGAAATACAAGCAATACGGAAAACCAAGAGAATTTAACCCCCCAACTAACAACACTTTAACAACTGACCCAGTGACACCACAGTGGAGAAATATCAGCTAAAGAATTAAGAAACTTGATAGTTAAAAGATCTAAGGATTGAACTAACAAAGAAAATACAGGAAGTGAGAGAAGATTTCAATAAAGAGTCTAAAAAAGAGCCAAACAGAAATCCTGCAATTGACTCTATAAATCAAATTAAAAATTCAGTTGAAAGATAAATAGATGTATACCACATAGAAGACAGATTTCCAGGCCTCAAAGACAAGATATATAATCTTGAATACACAGTGAGCAATAAAGAAAAGATGATAATGACTGTGACCAGAATATTCAAGAAAGCTTAAAAAACCTTAAGAAACCAAATGTAAAGATCACTGACATAGAGGATGGCAGCAAGATACAAACTAAAGTAATGCACCAACTTTTCACTGAAATAATTACTGAATTCTATTTACATGTTATTATTTCTTTGCTGCTTCAGATTTCACTTTCCTTCCTTGATATGTCTTGAAGAAAATATTCCTCTTTATCACAACCTTAATTCTTAATTAAAAATTAAGTTTAATTCTTAATTCTGCTTTTTAGACTCTTTAGATGAAATACTTTTGTAAAATAAGTAGAGGTAGTAGGGTTATATATCTTTTGAAATAAAATTTAAGAAAGACAAATAAGATGTAAATTAATTAAAATTAGATTAATTGGAATTAGTTGGACCTCTTCTAGGTCCTCAATGCATTATCATGGAGAATAGTCGATCATCATTAATTTTTGTTTTATAAAGCTTATAACATTTTTACACCAATATTTTAATTTTTTTCTTTCTGCAAAAAATAAAAATAAAAAAACAAAAAAGCAAAACAAAACAAAAAACCAGAATGTCTCCATTGGAAAAGAACATTGAGCATCCTGTAATTCCGAAAGTCCATCCCCTCTAATCTTAGTGAGCTGCTGAAACTCTCCAGGAAGATTTTTCTGTCCAAGTGCTTTTCCTTATAGTTAGGGTAGATGCAAAATTTTAAAACTTAGTGAGAATCAGTTACATTCTTTCTGCAAGACTCTGACAATTTGATTCATGGTTTTAATGAATGTGGTTTTAATTAAATCTCAAATAAAATTGGTTGTTCTAGTTGTCTTTAACTCTTCAGGGATTCCACTCATTTTTAAGATTGTATCTTGAATGCTGATGCAAGACTTTGGCTGACAAGACTGTTTCATTATTTGAAATAGGGAATTTGCAGTAACATTTTTGCCAATTAAATTTATTTGTGTCTTTTTTTTTCTGTTACTTCAAGTGTAGAATTCCAATCTTTTTTCTCATTATTTTGTTTTAATTACCTTTCCTGATTTCCTAAAGGATGGGTTGAAAATAAATTTTTACCTCTTCCTGCCTAAAACTAATGCTTTACCTCAAATTAATAATCCATTCTCTTTCTGAGCTTGAAGTGGCTTTGCAAAGCATTATAGCATTTGGGAATCACTTCAGTTCAGCAAATAGGGAACTAAAGTCTTTCAGGTGCTGGAACACACTAGAAAATGCTCTGGAGAATGTATGATTAGTCTGTTCTCAGCACTTCTTAATTTCCCACTTTTAAAAACATTCCATTTTCATGGACTTGAGAGGTTTCTAAGATCAGGAGGAAACTCTGTCATGTGTTAAGAGACTGGACATTCACACTTCTCCTCTCCATAGACAAACAAAATTACTTGTACACAGAAAAGAATGCTTGGTGTTAAAAATGCTATTATAATCCAAGAATTCTTGTCTTTATAGACTTTATCATCAATTTGAGAAGAATACTAATAATATAATGATAGTATATCAATAGTAATACTCTTCTAAAAAGATATGTAAAGCCAACTCCAACCACTTTTCCAAGGACATAAAATTGTGGCTGGCTGACTGACAATATATTCCACACTATCTGCCACAAAACCAGCCTCTAAATTTATACTTAACCCATTTTTGTTTCATAGGTTTAGATATGAAACACCTATTTTAAAAAACGTAAATATGACACATGTCATACATTTATAATCATATGAATAAAGTTATAATTATATTAATCAATGCCAACTTATATAATAATATATAGCATAATACATACACTCTGAATTCTAATAGCCAGGCTATTTTAATGCACCAATGTCAATTTTGTTTAAATAACCACAGAATCAAAATTTTGGGACTGAATGGGTTCATATCTTCAGGTGGATAAAGAAAAAAAGGGCACAAATGAATGAAGGAAAAGTCCTTGTAAGAGATACTCCTCTGTGCTACCCTACAGATATGTCCAGCAAATTAGTAAAATGCAGTCTTACCAGTCTTGAAAGCACTCGACACTACATTGCTCCTCCAGGATCACCTTTTTCTACCTCACCACATATTTCATGTTAGTCACACTCCCTTCCAAATGTGCAAGAACTTCACATGCTTTCTACCAAGAATTTCACATCCTTTCTACCAAGAACTTCACATGCTTTACTCCCTTCCCTGGAATTAATTTTCTCACGTTCTTTTATCCCTAGTCTGATATCTCTATTTTTCATCCTTCATATGAGCCTTTCCTGACCATTCAAACTTCAATTGCTCCCCCTCTCCAACTTACTTATTCACATAGCACTCTTTTATTTTTGGTTATAGCACTTATCCCAATCTGCAATATTTTGTATATTTGATTGATTCCACCCTGCCTTCCTCCCTTGTCTATAGCTCCCTGGGAATATGCTCTGTTTCTTTCACCAGAGTGCAGCAATTACCTAGCACATAGTCTCAGACATGGTAAGTATTTCAGTGTTTTTGGCTGAATAGACTAATGCATTAAAAATCAATGGTCTAATTTAAATATTTTAAAACTTACAAGCTTAGGAATAATCTATCAAGTAGTGACTACGGAGAACAGAGTTGGGGTTGCATAATGAGTCAATTTCCAATAACTCTCTCATAACTGAACATAGACTCTGGGCAGACATATGCTTTCCAATGAAGTTGAATAAAAACCAAGGTCAAAAGAGATGGATGATCTGAAGTCAAATGACACCTCAGACAAAAGAGAAAATGATGAACAAAGTTGCTTTAAACAAACAACGGTTAAGACAAGGCATTGCATTAGAGAACAAATAAGAAGAGATTGGTAATTAAGACTCTAAGTGATAAGTTACCACTCTAGTTCTGAATATAAGAATCAAAACATCAATATTACATAATGTATTGGAATTGTCAGTTAGTCCTCCAAGTTAAAACATACAAAATTACTCTGAGCATTTGTATAACTTATGCAAATGAATAGAAAATGTAGTTTGAGCATAGATAGTAAAGACCAAAGGAACCCATGATAAATACAAAACAAATGGAAAGTACCACTATGATTTATAAACTAAAAAAGAAAAAGAAACAAAGATAATTGTTAGGATTATGACCTACTTTAATATTCCTTTTCTAATCTCCATTTTTCAAATATCTATTACAGATATCAGTTCTTTGTCATTTAAAAACCAATTGTGAAGAATTTACTGTCACTTCTCTTGATCTCACTGTGTCACTTGCTAAATAATATACTGTCATAATATAAGCATACACAAACAGTATAAACTTAAAAGTGAAAATCAAGGTACTTGCTTATCAGATATATTCAAATGACACTGACAATCTGACTCACTCTATCACCTTTATGAAGTCCCAAAGTCATACACGGATTCTCAAAACATGTGCAGATTTTCCACTGGTTTTACCGAATACGTGATGCTATGGTAAATTGATGTTTTTGAGCTTTAAAACAGTACTTGGCACATAGTGGGCATGCCATACAGATTTCTTTCATGAATGAAAATGAGAAATGGTTTTGAAAAATAATAAATATGAGAAACTACAGGAAAGGTAGAAGAAGCACGCATGGCAAAAGGTCTGCATAAACAAATTTAATGTTGGAAATAGTATATTCAGCTGCCCACTTGTGACACCAACATTTAATTAAATACAGTTGTCTCATAACACACTCAATGGTTAAGCTTTCTCACAGCTGAACTAAAACTGTTTAAGTAAAATGAAACTCATTAACTTTTCTAATTGTTGTTCGCGTAAAGACTTGAACTTTGATTTTAAAAAGAAACTGCTCCATCTGCAGCTAGTATAAAGTATCAGCTGGCAATGTTTAACTTTCATGAATCATCCATTTATTTTTTCTTTCCCAAGCCAGCAAGCATTAGACAGAGGAGACGCTAGAAGAAAAAAAATCAAAGAATGTTTCAGAAACTTTATTTTGTGTCTGTCTCCTGAGCTTGTGCATACTAAAAAGAATAGTTAGCTTGGTTTCTATAAAGGTAAAAGTACATGCATCATGGGAATGAAACAGCTGCACAACTTTAGCCTTTCTTAGTTGTCAATAGAGAGGAAACAGATCATCAAAACGTGAATGCTTCATTTTATAAGTTGCTGTATATTGTGCAGCTCTAAAGTGGCAAGTGTCTCTTGACAAAGAAAATGTTCTATTGCCGCTAGCTGATAACAAATATGTTTTCCTTAACAGAAGTCAAGTATGTTATTCTCCAACCTGATTTTCAGCATTTTAAGGTTAATACAACCAAGAGTAAAAACATAGAGGGAATCTCCTTCTGCTTTGTTGAAATTATACAGAAAACAATTCAGCACGTCCCAATCGTGTTTGCATATAATGCTACTTTTTGTGAATTAAGACAATTTTATAAATAACTATTTTAGAAAATAGATGTCTGCCAATTTTTTATTTGATTATGAACTTTTCTTATTTTAGCAGGAAGAAAACTATGTTCCATTTGTTTCTGACTCTACTTATAAAGAGGTTCATTCTAATAAGTTCAGATACTATTTACAATAAAATCCATTGATGTAAAGTTGAAGACATGAATTAAAAAATAGGAGCTTTGCAAATACCCATCAGGCCTGATGAACATCCCCCTGCAGTCATATCCCCCTGGATTTCATGTCTCATGATTTAGGTTAGCTCACCTTTAACCACTCACCTTTAATTCTTGGTGGATGTACTAATGCAGTAAGAAATCACTTGGAGAGGATTTGATCCTTATTACAATTCTGTCCTCGAATATATAACATAAGCAACCCATAACAAATCGTCCTGTTATTCCTGTTGACTACTGCAATTGCAACAACTCATTTGCAGTAACCTCTTCCTGTTCTTTATTATTATTTTTTAATTTATGAAATCAGACACCCTTGAACACCATTTTGGAAGCATTTATTCTGGGCAAATAGAATTTGTGCTTTTTCCTCAGAAGGCCATTCTCATTTTGGCTCAAATAAACTATATTCTTACACATGGGTTGTCTCAATTTTCCTCTTTGCATGCCAGACTCATAGAACACTAAAACATGTTCAAAGATTTATTGTAACATTCAAAAGAAGGCTCAGTGTAGCTGGGCAGCTAACTCTACCACCACCATAGGTGCAGGTTCCATATATTTTTGTTTTGTGTGTATGTGGGTTTTTTTGTTTGTTTGTTTGTTTGTTTGTTGTTTAGCCCCACTATTCTCATTTGGAAGCTTCTATCCAAAAGTTACTTCATAGTTCAGTATTTGACGAAGGTCTGCACATCTAATTCAATGCTCAGGAAGGATTAAGAAAAAATAGACTATGAAAGGCTAACCCTTTATAACAGGGAACTTCTTGGAATTTCTCCATTATATTTCTACAAATTACTTATTAGTAACTGGAGTACTTTACCTGCATTCATAAAAAAAAAAAAAAACCCAAAATACAGCATTTTTGTTTTCCAGTTGATTTAACGCACTAGGCTTAGCATTGGGGTATAAATGAAAAGTAAATGAAACCTTGGGGAGGCAACTAAGTCACTAACACACTGAAAAACATCACTTATATTTCTATATCTCAACAAATGTTAAAATTTAATATAAAATTTGAATTTAAAGTAGAAACAAAAAATAAATTGCTTAGGAACAAATCATATTAAATTGTGAAAAATTTTATCCTCTCTTCAAAAAGAAGATTTATTAAATATCATTGAAAGACATAAAATTATGGAGAAATATACCATGTTCATTAAACGCTATGCCTTAAGATATTCATTATCAATAAACTTATTTTATATTAATATAATCCTAACAAAATATGAACAATTTTCTTTGAGGGTTTTCATGTTTTTCCTTTTCACATTTAAGTTTATAATCTCTTAGTGGACTTGTGTACGTTGTGTTGGCATATACAATCCAGGCTTTTTTTTTCCCCATATCAATAAGCAGTTGTCCAGCATATATTGGATAATTCTTTCATCAGTTTTATCACATGTTAACTCAGATCTTATATGAAAATAAAAAGGCCAAGAAGAATCAAAATATTATTTTTAGGAATATAAACATAAATCCATAGCTTATAATAAGACTGATTACAATTACAGTAATAATGTGTTATTGACACAAACATAAACATGTAGCAAATGTAATGCAAAAGAAATATGCTCTCAATTTTGAAAAACCATAATATAGTAGCACTTACATTGGGGAAATAATGAAATAAAGAATTATCCAATATATGCTGGACAACTGCTTATCGATATGGAAAAAAAAATGCCTGTATATATATATGTATATGCCAATACAATGTACACAAGTCCACTAAGATTATAAACTTAAATGTGAAAAAGAAAAACATGAAAACCTTCAGAAAGCTATAGAAGAGAATATTCTTATAATTTGAGAAAACAATTGACTAAAACCAAAAATAGCAGTAATGAAAATATTGGGAAGTTAAACTAAAACTTGTGAATTTCACTTCATTCAGTGATTCCCTATAGAGTCTATAAAGACAAGATATATTCTAGGCGAAAGTATTTTCTACATGTAATCGCAAATTGTTAATATTTGCATTTCATAAAAAAACTTTGAAAGTAACACAAAAAGAAAACTTATAGGAAATTAATCAAAAGATGTAAGTATGTATTTTACAGAAAGATAAAAAAATTTTCCCTAAATATAAGATAATATATCCAGCTTCATTATTATCAGATGAAATCAAATTAAAATCATTCTGAAATAATATTTCACTCTCACACACCTGGCAAAAATAAAATGACAATATTAAGGGTCAAGAATGAAATCCAACAACAGGACTTTATATATTCCACATGTGGGGGTATAAATTGATGTGATCAGCATGGAAAACAATTTGGCTCTACTTATTTGCATTGAAGATATACATAATATATGCTCCAGCATTTCCACTCCAGTTTAATACACCTGAAGTATTGTTGTATGTTTACACAAGGAAATATGTTCAAGAACATTCACAGCACATTTTAATATTGAGAAACAAGAATGAGTCCAGTTTTCATCAAAAGTCAAATAGATAATTATATATCTGTAAATTAGGATGCTAAAAAGTTTGTAAAATATCAAACTATGGTTGTATGAATAAATCTCAAAAATGTCCCCAAAGTAGAATTTCCACGTTACAATAAAAATCACAAATTGGCATCATTTAACAATATATACAATTTATATATACATGTGATAAAACTGTAAAAAGAATAGGTGGAGTGTTTCTTTTAGGACTGAAGTGTAGGTTTGAAGGACTTGATTAGAGAAAGGCACAGGGGGAGGTTCAAAATGTTAAATTTTATTTCTTAGCCTGTGGGATAGGTGTATGGGTGTTCATTATATTTGAAAATAATAAGCATTTATTATTTTACTGTGTAAATGATGTATTTTAAATAAAATAACACTTTTAGTTATTTTGTTATGCTAAACTTATCTGATGAAATTTTCAGGAGAGAACTATTAAGTAGATGTAAAATGCTACTTCTGCAATACATTCATACTGAGACAAGAATAATTCTCAATGGCATGAGAAACTAAGGAATGCTGATATGCTGAGTATAGTCCATATCCAGAGACCTTGATTATGTTGTTCTGTGGAATTCGCCACTTTGCCAATCTAAAATTTACCAACACGTGGAGGACTTCCTTTCAATTTAGACTTTGTATTATTCGGGAATCTTTCATTGCAAATGACAGACATCCAGTTATTCTCAGGCAAAAAGGATAATGTATAGGTTAACATAATTTTGCCAAAACATGAAGAAGATTATTACAACTTTCAAATATTTTCATGATTTATTTTTTGTTTTTTTATTTCTGTATCTCTGCTTCTTTCTTGCAATTGGCTTTTGAAACTAGTAGACTAAACATGTATTGCTGGCAACTTGGTCCTTGTATTTTCTCAGCTTTGGTAGAGAAATGCACATTCAACTGGCTCTTTTTTTGAAGTTCATAATTTTTAAATTTTTTTAGATACATGAGACATTAGAGTGTATTTTGGCATATTATACATACCTGGAATATAATCAACTGGCATTCTTAATAGATAAAAAATCATGCATGTCTTTCTTGTATCACTGTCTCAAAAAGTCAGCATTTTATTTAATTCCTTTAAGAAATAGCACATCCTGAATGCCATATTTTGTAAACAAACATGAAACTCTTTTATTAAGTTTTATTACTAAAAGAAAACAAATAATATACTTTAATAACTATGGAATAAAGAATTGTAAGTAACACTGATATTGTACAAAACTGAAGATTTTTGGATTTCATAAAAAAGTGTAATATTCAACTCAGGGATGTTTAGCTTTAAAGAGTTATACTTGAGTATTTGGAGGCCAAATAAAAGGCTTGGTAAATAAATAATCCATTTATTTTATCATACTAACTGTCCATACCATATTGTAAAACAGTCATTTTTATAAAGAGATCTTATAGTAAAAATAAAGCTGGTGATAGTTCAAAAATTTATGCATATATGCATATACATATAAATCATAAAAATCAATTGTGGATATATGATTAATGATGAAAAAAGTGTATTCAGTTTGCTTTTCCATTAAATATGACATTTAATATTAGAACAGTCTTATTCAAGATTAAACTTTCACTTCACCACTCATTTTATATAATTATGTTTTTAAAAAATAGACATTAAAAATTATTTACTTCTATTTGCAACTCCTCATCCAATAGTTTTCACCTCTACCCTGCCACTTGTTTTGTACTTTGTTTTAGAACTAGAAAAACCAATCTCTAACATCCCAGTAACATCTGTGGAGCCCCTCCTTCTGGTCTCCCGGAAGACACTAAAACTCAATTCATTATTTTAACTACTGTCCTGTTAGCATACTTTACTCCCCACCCCATATGTCTTTAGCACTTTGTTTATACCGGGTAATGTTTTAAATCTTTATCACACAGATTTTTATAGAAAATATCCAACTTTTATCCTTAGCATTTTATTCTCACTTCTGTGGTAGTTCTCCTCCCCTTTCCTCCCCTCCCCTCCTCTCTTCTCCTTTCCTTCTCTTTTCTCTTCTTTCCTTTCCTTTTCTTTTCTTTCTCTGCCCTCCAGGCTATGAAATTTTCCTTAACATTCCAATCCATCTTTCCTTTTCAGTCCTCATTGGAGGCTGTAATCATCTCAACTATATCCACTTAATCCTTCTCCCAACCTGCGATCCCTCAGCTGTTTTACCCATCCTGTAAGCTCCTTAGGTTATCAGCTTTGGAGATATAATATTGTATTGTTTGAATGCTCTAGTCATTGTGTCAGGGAATTATGTGTTTTATGAGATAAATAACCCTACTCAGAAATTGACCAATTTCTTAGGTCAAAGATTATTTAAGCAATGTTAAATATTGTTTGGGTTACATTTGAATTAACTTGGTGTCTCAATCCCTGACACAAAGGAAACCCTTGATTCTAATTGGGATCAGTCCTCTGTTCCTTACATAGCACACTGTCTGGCCTAACAGTGATGATTGACACATAATTCTATGGTATGATAATACAGTAAAAATGTTTAAAAATGCTAATGCTCCCTGAATGTCAACAGAGTCCACCTTTTGTGAACTGATCAGACATGAAGAACTCTGAACATCCTTACTGCTTTGAAAAAACTCATTGCCTAACAACTCAAATCATATAAGGCTTTTGTAACAAGTTCATAGAAATACAAGAGAGAGAAAGTGGATTCCTCCAAGCATGGCTGAACTGATTTGTTAGTTTGACCATCATGTCAGAGATAGAATCCTGCATTTATAAAGCAATCCTGCATTTATAAAGCATTTATAAAGCAATTTATTGTTGCATTATACCCTTTCTTACTGAGCTTAACCATTTCCTTAGAAATTCTTATAGAGTGTGTTTTGACTGACATACACAAATTTATTTCCTAAATCAAATATTCACATATTAGACTACTAATTTCCCTATATTCTTAATAACAATCATAATCAATTTACAATTTTTCAAATATGTTTTAAATATGTATGTTTTGCTTGTTCATTATTCACCGGTGAGATAGGAAATTTGCTTTGGGATAAAAACAACCAACCAAGTCAGTCCTATTTGCTGCATTGTTAGAGTGGGATATGAGGAAATTCATAATGGACTAGATAAACACTCTTTCAGTATAGACTGAAGAAATTAAGGCTATTGGTAAAAATAGGATAATTTCTAAGTAAGCCCTTAGTTTTTACAGAATTAGAATATAATTTACCTCAAATAATCCACAGAGAACTTTAAAATCATTCTTGCAGTAGAAAAGCATATATTTCCTGTGCATAAAATATTATACACTACTAATATGGTATATTGTAAAATGAAAATATAGTACTACACACTACTACCAGCTGAATGGATATATTCTAAACGAGAATACTGGCTCAGACACTGTATCAAAGAAAAAAAATTGATAGAAGAATTTTTCTTCATTTTCAAAATTTAAGCATGTAGAATTAACAACATTAAATGGCTTTTCCTCCAATAACTCATAATTTCTGTATCTTAAGTACACAGTCTAGTAGTATTTGCCATTCCCATTAAAACTGTAGAAAAATGCAATATTTATTTACAATGATAATACAATTATATTTCATTTACTCATTATTTCCTAGGTAACAATTATGTCAAGGTGTATTTCATATTTCTACAAAAACAAACAATTCAACGGCCTCTTTCAAAGTAAATATTCCCTCCTATTGCTTTATTTCTCCTTATTCTTCCCCATATTCTTCTTCTTTGACTTTAATTTAGCAAAATGAGAAGACAAAAACAAAAATAAAATGAAGAAGAATGTGAAGTGATACTAAAGACAGAATATATGACTCCACGAAAGAGAAAAAACATAAAATAGGGGGGCGGTTCCAAGATGGCGGCCTAGACAGTCCACTCTGCGCTAGGCTCTCAGGGACCAAGGCTGGAAGTGGTGGAGGCGCTGTTTTCCAGCCAGCTTCCTGGCATCATTCTGCGGCTCAACATCCCACACAGGAATTTCGCTCGTGTGTGTGTGAGTACAGGATCACCGGGAGGCAGCGGTAGCCAGGAGGCGTGGCTTCGGCGCCAGCCCGAGAAACGCAGTTGCAGCCGGGGGCCTCGGCCCAGGGCTCCGGCTATCCGAGACTGAGACTGGAAGTAGCGGGGTGCCATTTTCCAACCAGTTTCTTGGCAGCTCTCTGTGGCTTGCCGCCCCATGGAAGAGTCTCACTCGCGTGTGTGAACGCAGGGCCACCGGGAGATAGCGGTAGCCAGGAGGTGTGGCTTCAGCACCGGCCGGCAGAAAGCAGTTGCAGCCGGGGGCCTCGGCCTAGGGCCCCAGCTCTCCGAGATCGAGACTGGAAGTATCGGGGGGCCATTTTCCAACCAGTTTCTTGGCACCTCTCTGCGGCATACTGCCCCACGGGTCTCACTGGCATGTGTGAGCGCAGGGCCACCGGGAGACAGCAGTAGCTGGGAGGCGCGACATTGGCGCCAGCTGGCAGAAAGCAGTTTTACCCGGGGCCTCGACCCAGGGCTCAGGCTCTACGAGACCGAGACTGGAAGTAGCGGGGGCCATTTTCCAACCAGTTTCTTGGCAGCTCTCTGTGGCTCACCGCCCCATGCAAGAGTCTCGCTCGTGCGTGTGTGAGCGCAGGGCCACGGGGAGACAGCGGTAGCCACAGGGGTGTGACTTTGGCGCCAACCGGCGGAGTGCAGTTGTGGTGGGGGATCCGGCCCAGGGCTTCAGTTTACCCCGGGTGTGCCGGGCCTGATTCCACACAGGGTGCCTGGTCCCAGCACCCACCCAACCGCGAGAGATCGCTAGCAGTTGCTACTGTGGACCTACGATCTCATGAGCGGAAACCCAGCTATTGTTTTTTGTGGACCACCTTCTAACACAGCAGAACTTCCTACACACCAAGGGGTGCAGGGGAACACCTGGGAGCAAACCTTGGCCACAGTGGAACAGCGACTCCACCAGTGGCCCAGAGTTTCACCTTGGCCTGGGACCAGTACCAAGGATACCAGCTGGGAAAGTCCAGCAAAAAATGGACAACGCCACCTACTGGACGAGAGGTAACGAAACCCTGCAGGGAAACTATAACCGTATAGGAGTTAAAACTGTAACACCTTGGATCAGCAGAGCTAGAAGGAAAGACACACAAACATCATGAGAAAACAAGGGAAGAAAGTGACTCAAACAAACCAAGATACTACACTACTAGAATCCATGGGCTGTACAGCAGGAGGAGTGACAGAACAGGAATTCAGGATGTACATAATTAAAATGGTCGGTGACTTAAAGAATGATATAAGGGAGCAAACCCAGTCAGCAATAGATCACTTTGATAAAGAGATTCATAGGCAAGTACAGGAAGTAAAAGATCACTTCGATAAAGAGATACACAGGCAAATACTGGAAGTAAAAAATCACTTCAATAAGGAGATAGAGATTCTGAAAAGGAACCAAACAGAAATCCTTGAAATGAAATAAATAAGAAACCAATCAAAAACTCAATAGAAAGCATCACCAGCAGATTAGACCACTTGGAAGACAAAACCTCAGATACTGAAGACAAAATATTTAACCTGGAGAATAGAGTTGAGCACACAGTGAAGATGGTAAGAAGCCATGAACACAACATCCAAGAGCTTTGGAACAACATTAAAAGACCAAACATGAGAATTATTGGGATAGAAGAAGGCATAGAACTCGAAACCAAAGGACTGAACAACCTATTCAATGAAATAATATCAGAAAACTTTCCAAATATGAAGAATGAATTGGATAATCAAATTCAAGAGGCTTACAGGACACCAAATGTTCAAAATCACAACAGACCTACACCAAGGCACATCATAAGGAAAATGCCTAACATTCAGAACAAGGAGAGAATCTTAGAAGCCACAAGAGAAAGGAATCAGATTACATATAGGGGGAAGCCAATTAGGATCACTGCAGACTTCTCAACCCAGACCCTGAGAGCAAGAAGATCATGGCAAAGCATATACCAAGTGCTAAAAGACAGCGGATGCCAACCAAGAATCTTATATCCAGCAAAATTAAGTTTTAGATTTGAAGATGAAATAAAAACCTTCCA